>CAIGRK010198445.1:0-15265 GCA_903798315.1 Fraxinus greggii | reverse complement strand
TTTTCAGAAGTGACCATGTCCTTGCCATTTTGGTTATGAATGGTGAGGTCCTTGCGAAAGTTGTGATGTTAGTGCTATAAGAATGGACGGCATCAATGTGTATGCTAGTTTCTCAATTTTCATAGTGATTATCATGTGTTTGATTTCTATAGCATGTACTAGATTATAACATTGATGTGGAGTTTGCTATAAACATCTCAACATTGTTTAAGGCCAAAATTTTGTTTGCATCTATGACAAGGAAAATGAAAGTGCTGATTGTGTGGAGCTTGACCAGGATGGGCTAATTGGCAGTAATGAGGGTAAGGAAAAAGGATAGGGGAAGTGAAGAAATGGGTTTATGCTAGGGGCAGAATGAAGATTACAAAACATACTTAGTGGAGTCAGGTGTTTTTGCCTAAAGGAAAGATAGACAGGATTAGGGTATTAAAGGAAAATTCAATGGTGGTGGTTCGCCTCTTGGCGGATTGGTTTTTGAGGGTGAATTTGTGAGGTGAGAAGTATAAGTTAAAGCCTTACCCCGTTCTGGAAGAGGAATAGTTAATGAGCATCTTAACTTGTTAGTTATTGTATCTAATAAACTGAAAGGTATCAAAATAAAATTTCAAAAGTCACTTTTTTGGGGGTATTTGGCATTAAACGTACTTTTTCATTGTTTTCATATTCATATATGATGATTGGCTTATGCCATATATTGCAGCCAAATTGAAGTTCCCTATTTTCTTGGGATGAATGCCAGACACAATCGGTGAAAGATGAGCTTTAATGGTTAGAAAGCTGATTTACTATGGTGCCTAAATAATGCCATACCCGCATGAAAGATTGCTACTGTAACAAAACCATATGCTTTGGAATTGTTCATATCTTTTCTTAAGAACTAGTTGCGGTGAATGTGTATTATACGTCATTTTTCAAGAGTTTTTTAAAATATTGTAAGATTGTTACTTTGAGATGGTGGTTAATACTAATGGCATGATTATATTGGTTATATTAGAGGGTGATTTTGAATTATTGATACTAACATAATTTGCCACTTTTTTTAAGTTCTATCACTTGTTAAATTTCTGACACTTTCAACTTATAAGGTGTTGTATTCCTAATATGAAGTTATAACCCATGTTAAGTATAGAAGTGAAACATAATCACAAAGACATAACATGTAAAAGAAAATCAATCATCTCTGAATTTATTTTTAGATTTTGATTGGAGTTTCTTACTTTTTAAAATGTCGTCGCCTTTTGAATTTCTATCACTTTTTTTGAATTCTCTTGGTTGTACCCAAGATTAATGTTGACGACGACCATAACACATTGTCCATTGAAATATTCGAGATGAGACAGAATCCTTTGATGTAACGGGCACATCTTGACTTTTCAAGACAATCGAAAAGCATTGGTTGGACAAGTGGCTTCTACGTGTAATATAATGACTTTGGTGGTGGTAGTGAAGTAGTTGAATTTGTATAAAATGATATAATTTAATGTTTTGATTGGTGTTTTGTCACTTTTTTTAGTGCTTGTAACTTTTTAAAGTTTTGTCACTTTTTTGTATTTTGTGTCTTTTCAAAATTTCTATCACATTTTTAATAGTTTGTTACTTTTTTTTAATTTCTTTAACTTTTTTGAGTGACAAACATAAGTTTTGATTGATGCTTTGTCATTATTTTAATTGTTTGCCACCTTCTTGAATAGTGTTTATCACTTTTTTTCGCATTTTTTAAAATTAGTTACTTTTTATTGTTTGCTATTTTTAAAAAATTTATCATTTTTTTTTTTCGACAAATATAGATTTTAATTGGTGTTTTGTCACTTTTTTAAGTACTTATCACTTTTTTTAATATTGTTTGTCACTTCTTTATTGTTTGTTACTTTAAAAAAAAAAAAATCGTCACTTTTTTTGTGACAAATATAGGTTTTGATAGGTGCTTTGACATAATTTAGTATGTCATTTTTTAAAATTTTAGTCACTTTTTTATTGTTTGTTATTCTTTTTTCTAAATTTCTGTATCTTTTTTGAATGACATACATCACTTCTTAACAAAAATGATATTTTATGCCACTTTTTAATAAAATTGTAACACTTAATTTTATACATTATATCAAGGTTTGAATTCATTTCATAATTAAATTTTGAAAATAGAAATAGAGATTTTTGAATGAGAAAAGTAACATTCGCTATCACTTCAAGAAGGTTGCAATTTTTCTCATTTGAATTTTCTTAAATCAATTAAATTGTGAATTCTTTTGGATCAATTAAATAGATACATACATGTCTTACATAAAACATTTAAAAATTTTACAAACTACCAATTTTTTTCTGAACTTCCTTGAAATTTTCGTTACTTTTTTCAGTGGCAAAATCACTTTTAAATAAGTGACATTGTGTCACTTTAACCAAAAAAGTGACAAAATAAAAAGTGACACTTAATTTACAAAGTATTTCTTACTTCCAAATATATTTCATATAATTTTTTGAAAGACCTTTAATTTTAAGAATATTTTTGTAAGTTGTCCTAATTTTAAGGGTATTTTTCTAAATTGGCCTGAGAACAGTCATGAGCAGGTCCTTTAACATATGCAGTCCATGCTGATTTCATACTTCAGTGGGCCGATTCGAACCAACCCACACACTTTGACGCCACTACGTAGGCCTGTTTACCATGCATTTGAGTAGAAATCAGGCCAAACTAGGAAATAGTTCCATCAAACACGTAGAAGTTGTACGGTGAAGACGGAACTTGCAGATATTTTAATAATGGCGTGACAACTTCCCGAAAAAAACACATACAAGTTCAGGTAGGCACAAAGTTGCAGTATTTTGCATTCAATGCCAAATGGAAACATTTTCTATTATTTCCAAAGCTTCCTCAAAGACATGTTTTTATCTGTTTCCTTCTTCATGACCTTAGCAACAGCCATTTCAAAGTCCTCCTGGGTCACATGAACCCTCCTCTCTCTAAGCAAACATCCCAGCTTCTGTGCAAACAGCCTGCAAACCATTCACAATTTTAAGGCATCTTTCAGGCGAAAAATATTTCCAAATACAAAGAAGGATGAAAAACCAAATATAACTTCGATATATCTCCTAAGCTACGTGCTGTTGCAACTTTCAGGGATCAATATATAACAAATTTTTAAATAATTAAGCCACAGGACTAAACCCTAATTTGAGCTTTCTTTAGTAGATATCATCAATGGACATTTACAAAGGAACTCACAAGTCTACTCTTGTCATCATCCAATTGAAAGGAAAATAGTTATCACGCACGGAGTACGTCACATAAACGAATTAGACATATGTTGTTCATTGAAATAACTGATGCATACAAAGTTCAATCGAGATCAATAGTCATATGAGTAGCCAAAGCACGGTTAATTAACTTGCATGAGCTTGCATTCATTATAATTGAATTGTCTTGATGCAGTTGAGGAAAAAGTTATCATTATATGTTGACCAATATACAATAAGATTCCCACATGAACATTGACATTCTAATTCCTAGTATCATCAAGACTTGCAACATATATCATAGAGCTCTTGCCTCTAGACTCCACAGTGCTCAGCAACAAACAAGAGGATGCACAACAATACATCCAGACAGATAAATTTCTTCAGTTACAACTTTAACAGCACAAGGGTTAATCATTGGAACGTATGATTTAAGGACTTCTACGTTGGAAGTCAATGTGAACACGTGTATGCAAGTTGGTCATAGCAAAACATAACTTCAAGAAATGAATGCTTTCTAACTGGTTAAGGTAACTAAAGATTCCAAACATACCTTAAGTTCTGCACCAGATGCACCATTCATCTTCTCAGCAATCTTCTTGAGATCAATCCCTCTCATCATATTCATTTTCCTTGAGTGTATCTTCAAGATGTCAAACCGGGACTGAAATTGTTTTTTGCACAATTAGCCACATGAAGATCAAATGGGTAAAATCACTATATCAAAGCCAAATTATAATACTGAAGATGAAAATTAACGGAAAAAATAAGAAGCTGTGCAGATTTCTGGGTTACATAACTAGTTTAAAGTAATATAGAAAAAATTAAGGAACACAATACACAAGATTTATTAAGCAAAGATTAAGGTACACAATATACAAGATTCATTAACGGATTGCTTCGTATGTAGTGCATACCTCTTCATTGGGATTTGGGAACTCAATTTTCCTATCTATTCTTCCAGGCCTAAGAAGGGCTTGATCCAGAATGTCAATTCTATTCGTAGCCATCAATACCTGTATATACCATTTATTTATTGAAGATTATCTCCTTTTGCATTTTCTTAACAAACTTGACTAAATTTAAAACTAGGAGCAAGTCAAAAAGGAAGTAAAAGGCTATCTATGAAGTTGACAAGAACTTTAACATACTTTTATCTTGTTAGATGCTTCAAATCCATCAAGTTGATTGAGAAGCTCCAGCATGGTTCTCTGAACCTCACTATCCCCGTTGCCACTTCCAGATTCCATGCGAACAGATCCTATGCTATCAATTTCATCCATGAAAATGATGGATGGAGCATGCTCTCTGTCAAGAGATAACCAATAGTTGAGTGCTTAAAAAAAAAATGCTGAATGACAATATATCATTTATTCCTTTAATATGCATATCAAGAGAACATAGAGTAACCATAGCCGCAACCACAAAGGCTAAAAGGAAAACGGCACGCATTTGGAACAAATCATACGTAAACAATGCTTGAGGCAAATAAAAGTATAAAACTAACCTAGCCATCACAAAAAGTTCTCTAACCATCCTTGAGCCTTCTCCAATGTACTTCTGAACTAATTCAGAGCCGAAACTCGAATAAAAGTGCAGTCAGTATGGTGAGCCACAGTCCTTGCAAGCAGTGTTTTACCTGTGCCTGGAGGCCCGTAGAGCAAGACTCCCTTCAACAATTCAAAGCAATGAAGCTATTAGACAAAACTTCCAAAGATTAATGAAATAATTTTTACCAAATTTATTACCTTGGGTTGAGCAATTCCAAGACTCTCAAACAATTCAGGATGTTTGATTGGAAGTTCAATCACCTGTAAAAAATAAGGGATTAGGGAATTTAATTGGAAATGATAACTTTAGAACATATAACAAATGATAATAAATGAAGGTACTAAATCGTGGAAAAACTAAAAAAGTAGATATTGCAAAATTCCCTAGATCTAAATCCACTGAGAGATATTCAAAGAAATCAAATCATTTGCCACCACACCTGGTCATTTTAGCCTTTTCCTATAACCTCAACCCTCTTATGGAATAAACTTCTTTAAGTCTATGCATGTCAAAGACGGCACACAAACATCGTTCCCTAATATATATCCAATTGATGCCACCTCCATTTGTTCACATATATTTTCATTTATTAATCTATCGATTCTAATATAGCTACCAATCCACCTTAGCAAGTTATCTCCTCAATTTCATTATATATTAATCTTATGAACATTTTGTCTTTTAATGGCCACTCAACCAGAGAACATAGTTATATAACCTATGGAATGGCCAGTCTTATTTTTTCAAGAATAGTGCCTTAGTTAGGAAAACAAAGTCATACATACGGTCAAGGTATTTATGATTTAATGCCAGACAGAGGAACAAAAAATAAATAAAAAGATTAGTGATGACATAACTTAAGTAATTCCACGGGAAGACTTCTTCATTGTCACAGTCAATTTGTCTGAAATATGTATGTGCAAATTGGAAATATGACGAAATGCTGGGAATAGACTTTTATAATGACCCGGGGATGTATCCAAGTAGCACTCTTACATAGCGTTCGCTTTGGAAGAGCACAATGATTCAACTTAAATACCTCATAAGATAGAGTTAAGTGTTCAAATACTAGGGGATGTGATAGAAATTTGTGAGGGGTAAGATGATGACAACTTCAAGTAAAAGAACGGTTTGGGCACAGCCCCGGTTGTCACGAAATAAAAAATAAAACACATTTTTTCTTTTGTGACAATCCAAACATTTGTCCAAGTCGTTCTCTTACCTACTTTCCACTTTGGCAAAGCATGTGCTTATTTTATCCCTCACGAATTTTTATCACGTCCATCAAGATTTCGAACTTATAACCTCTTCATTAGGAAAATACTATGTTAAATTCTAATACCAATTGAGAAACTACTATACTACCCGAATTCCCTTGTCATTTTTGAATTTAGGCCTTACTGTAAAATTTTGAAAGTTCAAGGATAAGTTTTTGGATGAATAAACTTTAGAATTCGAGGGAAAACTAGCCGTGAGCAGGGTTTTGTCCAATTAAAGTAAACTCTATAAAAAAATCAATGTAGTGGTCAAATATAATTTAGGAATGAAAGGGAAGAAAATTTGGACAATGGAAGATTTTGTCTTTGTAAATGATAAAAAAATGTATGCAATTTAAGCCAAAAAAATATATGATTATATTCCTTTGCGGTTTCATATTTTCATTAGTTCTTATATTAAGTGACTACAATCAAATAAAAAGTTAAAGTTCCAATCATATTTATTTTAAAGAACATGGAAAATTATTATATTTCTTGTCATTCACAAGGAAATGATATATTTGATATTAGACAAACATGTTAAATCATATATACAGCCCTTATTTGGTTTTGCTAAAAAATGGATTTTTAGTAAATGTTGATAAAAGTATATGAACTGTATGGTTGAAAATTGATAAAAATTGTAGATCCCATGAAATGTGTGGTTAAAAATAATTATTGATTTTGACGTATGCTTTTATTAACTTTCTTAGTTAAACCAAACATGGGCATGATTACATGAGTACAAATTCATATATTTTATAAGCATAGAATTAGCAATACAATCAAATCAACCGTTACCATAAACAAGACCAAACCAAAACATATCGGTATAAATACATACTACACACGACACCCAATCAATACACATCTACTCTTTCTCACTTCTCTCCCTCTCTCTTTTTTCTATTTCTTACATTATCTCGCGCACACACAAGTACACCCAATACCCAGTAAAGTACTTTTGATAGGTCAAATCAAGGGAAAAAATTGAATTGTTTCAAGGAGCTTTAACGCATCTTCTTAGTTCTAAGGAGGTAAGTGTGATGAAATTTTATCTATAAAGTGTTAGTATGTTTTTAGAATAAAATTTATGGGTCCTACGTGATAAGAAAACAGGAGTTTAGTAATATTATGCGCAATAAATCTCCATCAACTAAATTCCGTATTTTTCTTTCGTTCCCCTCACGTATTATGATATGATATGATTCATCTTCAAAATTTTAACATGATTTGCAAATTTACTGTGCACATATCGAATATCATTTCACCACTCCGTTTCCCCGTTACTCTTATAGAAAACTAGCGATTTGAGGCGATCAAGCAAGAAGATGAATTACTAGCGAAAATTATTGAATATATTCCAGGAATAATTTTCCTGGTTATGATTTAAGTGATTCTTTTTTGGACATTGTTAAACTTATTGAACCCACAACTTTTCTTTGAAAAGATTTGTTTAATATTATGAATTTTTTTTTTTTAATCATTAATCTTTATTGCATCAATGGTTCCGTACAAATTTTTCTTTATGTTACTTTGAAGTTTTGAACTATTAAGCAAGTTTTAGTGACACTAGGGAAATTAAGACCCGGGAGTCATAATCCAGCAGATGATAAAATACAATAGAGACGAGAAGGTTCAAGTTACAACTTTCCAATCAGGGTTTTGGACAAGGCACGTGAATTATAATGTAATTATGCAAATAATAATCTTGTCTTATTCTGATCTTTGGAAACCTGTAAAATATAACGAACCGGCTAAAGTGAACTTCAAAAATATGTTAAAGATATATTGAAGTGGCTACAAAATTAGCACTCGAAAAGTTCTATATCAATGAAGAGTGAAAATATGTAAAACTAAGAGATTGTGATTCTTATTTCCATTTTGAAAAGAAAAGTAAAGAGAAAGGAACAAGTAGAGATTGCACATGCCAAAACAATGTGCATGGGAAGAAAATATTTTGGCCCTGTTTATTTCGGATTAAAATCAGATTTTAATCTAAGTCAAAGTCAAACAATCAATATTAACCACATCTTTCATAGTCCCACAGTTTTTCGATCACACATTTCAAAAACATCTATCACAACCTACTAAAAATCTAATTTTAATCCTTACCAAACACCCACTTTATCTTTTGAATGAGCATAAATATAAGAAATATTAAATCAGAGCATCCATCAGATAGAAATCTAATTTTAATCCCCACCAAGCACCCACTTTATCTTTTGAATGAGCATAAATATAAGAAATACTAAATCGGAGCATCCATCAGATAGAAAATTAAGATACGCACCTCCTTTATCTCTTTAATTTGCTGATCAAGACCACCAATCATGTCATATGTAGAGTCTGGGACTTTTTCTACTTTCATAAGGTTCACCAATGGATCAACTTTACTAGGTAAGATTAAATGGAGCACATAGCTATCATTGCGTAAGGCAACCCTCATCGACGGTGTAATCTTAGTAATATCAATGTTCTTGTCAATATCAACAACGTACTTCCCTTCAGGATGAACCTAAGCACAAAATATCACTTATAATTGTCTGTCTACTCTCCGAGAAGAAAAGCAAAATGACCGCAAAATCCCAACATAGTGTGCACCATAATAGATTTGAGAAAAAGATTCCAAGCTGGCAGCCTAACAAAGAGAAGTAATTCAAAGACTTAAAACAGAAACAGATAGTCTTATATGTTAATACTTAACGAAAAGGTCACCACCTTCCTTTATTCCCCAACCATTAAAGAAAACAAGCAGTCAGCTTAGCAGCAAAAATTATCACTGACATTGACAAGGACCTTTGATTTTCCCATAACTTCGACAACTTCCCCAACATATGATCCGGGCTCCTGAAGAAGCTGCAGCTCTTCCTTCAGTGATCTCTCTGTACGTCATAGAAACAAAAAAAGAAAAAAAAATATTGAAGAACTTTGGTCACAAAACAAAATCATTACATGTGTCAGATTAAAATCAATAACAAGGTTCGTAAACTCAAACAATCTATCTACCTTCTTAATTTTAATTGATTACAACTTTAAACCTACCAACAACCAAGTTGCAAGAAAAAACAAACTGCTTGCCTATTTACGAAAATGTATAAAGACAGTAGATAATGCCTAATCTAGTCACAGACATGTAAAGGCCACATTATAAAATTGGATACAAATATCTGCAAGCGCATGGAGGACCACAATTTGCAAGAAAATTTCTGTAGCAGAATTCTAAGACCCAAGTACAGAAGACAAAAGTAAATTTTACAGAATCTGGTTCGAGATAACGTCCAATTATCAAACCCATATATAGCATACAAACGTACAAAATCAATATCTTATCAGTCCTAATTAAACTATTTAAACGCTTCATTGACGTTATCTCAGCTAATTAAATATAGCATAAAGAAAACCACTATTCTAGGAGTCAATTCTAACGAAATGATAATAGAATTACGGAATGACCACCACCCAGTTAACAAGAAGAACCCCTCCTCCCAAATCTCAAAAAAATAAAAATTTAAATGTAATCAATGAACTAAACTAGCGTTAATCAACTGGTATTTACAAACTCGCCGATTCTACATTAGATTTTAAGAAGGTCATAATATACATCTTTATTGTATTCAAAAGAGGAAGGAAAAACCTCGGGCATTGAGGTCGTTGCGCTGGGCTTCAAGACGCTGAAGATCGTAGTCTTTCTGGCGGACTAGGAGCTGCAGATCCTGTACGCGTTGATGATAGTACTTCCGAAGCCCTTCTCCGCCGCCTGCAGTCGCGCTTTGCTGGTGTTGGTGCTTCGCTTCCTCCGCCTGCCGACATTCTATCGCCGCTGTCGCCATTCGGATCTATCTGCGAAATACTGGATTTCGCCTCAGTCAAGTTACCTAGGACACATATTGCACACATGTTATTTTATAAATATAAATAATAGTTTTTGCCCCGATTGCACAGGTTGTGCTTTTTTAGGTTTTGTTTTTTTGAAGTAATATTAGCACCTTGTTAAAATTATGTGTGAGATTGTATTACAAAATTTTCATCCATATATTTGTATAAAGGAAGAGAATGAATGAATTTTGGATAAAATATTTCCGATATGAGAAGAAATGAAAACTGTCATTAGATACTAAATCATAGAGTTAAATGTTCCGATGGTCACTGAACTTTGCATTTCGTCGCGACTTAGTTACTAGTCTTCAAAAGTTGTCCCGATGGACATTGAACTTAGGTATGTTACTTCCCATTACTCACTGAATGAATTCCGTCATTTAACTCTGTCTAGGTGGCAGCCGGAATGCCTACGTGTACTGTTAAATATGTTCATATGATCTCCAACTCAGCAAAAACTCGTGTTCCCATTTCCAAACGCCACAATCCCAATCCCTAACCCTAACCCACAAATCCATTTCATTTATCATATGTGAAATCGGTCTTCTGCAGAAATAATTTAGTTTAGCAATCAAGAACCTAAAATCGGATTGTGATCTTTGTTGTGATTCGATTTTCCCCAAACCTGAAATCGGCATCCACTTCTGTATGCATGTAAGTTTGAACGATGAGTCAGCGTGGTTACTTTGATTCTGTGGTTGTTCGTATTAATGCTTTTATGTTATAATCAACATCTATATTCTCCTGATTTTGCATTTGTATGTTAAGAAAAATCAGTTGTCTGTTTGTGTATTTGATTTTCGAGTTGGAATACTTGTTATAATGCTTTGGCAATATAGAAGCTTGTAATCCTTTGCTGGTGATGAGTCAATGTTTGTTGAACTAATTTATCCATTCAAACCATTGAATTAACTCCGAAGTACTGAATTTGGTGGCTTCACATGCTTTTTCGCAGAGAATGATTTATGTAATCGAGACATTTGCTCAAATAACAGAAGAAGAAGACGTCAAGATATCTGTCAACATAACGATCCTCAAGGAAAAAGGAGCAACATCGGAGAGCAGGAAAGGGAAGGAAAGACATCCGTGTATTTGTTAAAGCTATATAATCGAGTTAATGACATATATTGTCGTTGTCGAACTCCATGTTTATGTAATCAGCTCTAATTGTTCTTAATTTGCAACTTTTTCTATGCTTTATGAATTTGGAGTTGGATTTTGACAGTAGTTTAATATCAGTTCACATATGAATGTCGATGATGAATTGTTTTGCTTTAGTAGTCATTCTTAGATGTTCATGACAATCAAAATCGTATGCGTGCAGGATGATCTTAGTTGTAATAATTGTGTAATCTTACTATTGTTCTAATGTTCTGCATATGATGTTGTGAGTGGAGTGTAATTCTCGAGTTGTGTTGACAGTCGTTCCGGTTGTAGATATTTGTGTGTTTCAAATTGTTTCATTTTCATCTTCTATAGTATATTCGTCAATTTTTGAAGTATATTTAAAATACTGTGCATTTCATATGCAATTTATTTTGAAAAATAAGTCTCGATTGGTGTCGAGTGTGTGTTACCACCAGTCTGCCTACAATTATTTTCAAGGTATATTCGGTTGTAAGTGTTCCATTTCAATTTAATTTGAGAGACTTTTACCCGTCTGATGAGGCTTTCATAATCCCCAGTTCCTTAAACTTTATACCCCTATATTCATGTTCCTCTCACACAAAAGAATCATTGCACCATGTAAGGCCAATCAGACTAGTAGTGTTCCATATGTGAATGTCTAAAATATGTAAAACATAAAGAGTATTGGAAAATACAGCAACTTATATATTTGAACATGCTTTTCGGCAACATTTTAGCCACAATTTCGATTTATAATGCACAAATGACAACCCATTTCAACAATATTTCACACTTCGCTCGGTGATGCACATAACCATTTGACATAATTTTCAAGTACAGGAAATACTACACTGAAGTATCCAAATCCACACAATAACCCGTTTCAACACATTTCGACAGAAACGAGAGTCCACCTATGTAATGTTTTGTCAACAAATACAAAAAATAGCCCATTCCAGATTGAGTGAGCTTGGACCGAGGCTCTTCAGGTCTGTCATCGCACTTATACAGCTCCATCATCAACTGTGCTGTCGGACAAGATGTCGTCTTCAGGTCTATCCCATCGATGTCTTCATTGGATGCAAAGTCATTTTTAGATTCTACGAAGTCCAGTTTGTCCTCATAACCTGTTGTAGAATTAATAAACTTTCTTTAGATTCTTTGAAAGAGAATCATTTCTACACCTTAACTATGACCATGTTAATGTGTGAGAAAGAGCTCTATCCAACAAGAAAGGAATGGAAATAAGAAACTGACTAAGCATAAATATACGTTAAAAAATTGTGATTAACCAAAAGTACATCAGCAGGGTAAGGGTGGAAAGCCACAGTTCATCTAAGGCACTTTGAGCTNCAGCTCCATCATCAACTGTGCTGTCGGACAAGATGTCGTCTTCAGGGCTATCCCATCGATGTCTTCATTGGATGCAAAGTCATTTTTAGATTCTACGAAGTCCGGTTTGTCCTCATAACCTGTTGTAGAATTAATAAACTTTCTTTAGATTCTTTGAAAGAGAATCATTTCTACACCTTAACTATGACCATGTTAATGTGTGAGAAAGAGCTCTATCCAACAAGAAAGGAATGGAAATAAGAAACTGACTAAGCATAAATATACGTTAAAAAATTGTGATTAACCAAAAGTACATCAGCAGGGTAAGGGTGGAAAGCCACAGTTCATCTAAGGCACTTTGAGCTTAGAAGAAAAGAAAAAGAAATGCACACATTGAACCACTAACCACTAAGTAATCAATCGGCTATCTTTTATCATCTCCAAAGTTGGGAAAAAAAAGAGTTCGGTTCAAGAGAAATGTGGTCACATTTCCACTACCTCATTCCAAAACAATCAACAACTACAACATTTAACATCCTTCAGAAGAGAGACAAATATAAGAAGAAACCAATATACATGCATATTCTCAACCCTGAGGGGTTGCTTAATTGGTTAGACCTTGGGTTTGCTCCCCAATGGTCATCAGTTCGAGTCCCCTCAGGGACACTGAGGTGAGTACCCGACCGTAAACTTCAGAGCCCCGTGGGATTAGTCAAGGTGAGCGCAAACTAGTCGGACACTCACGATTATCCAAAAAAATATACATGCATATTATCACTCAAATCTGGAGGTAAATGACCATATGTTCCAATAGATATTGAAATTACTCTTATGCACGGTAATGTGTTAAATGAACATTCAGTTGTGTAAGAAAATATTTATGGCTTTGAGGATGCCTACCCATTTGAAAAACTAGGCATCCACGGTTATTGAAGTGTAGTTCAGTTTTCTTCATGAACACGATAACGCATAAACGTGATTACATACTGACATCATGAAATTGAAAAAAATTTACGCCCATTACCTTCATTTCCTCCCTCGATTTGCCTGATTTCCCTACTCGAATCACATAACTTTTTCCTTGTTCGTCAGATTTGCGGGGAAGATGAGGTTAGAAGTTGATTTGGGGGTTAGGGTTTGGGGCGCGGCTGGGTTGGGTTGGGGTTGACTGATTTCACTTTTTGATTTTGCTCCAACAATCTCTGATCTGGTTTTGATTTCACAGGAGAAAACGCGAGGTTGTACGTAAAGAAAGTGTATTACTTAGCTGGAAATGCAATTGTGCATTTAACTCTCATATGGACCCATTTAACAGTACACGTAGGCATTCCATTTGCCACCTAGACAAAGCCAAAGACAGAATTTGTTTAGTGAGTGACGAAACGCAAAGGACCTAAGTTCAGTGGCCACCGGGATAACTCTTAAAGTTCGGTGAGTAAGTCGGGACAAAGCATAAAGTTCGATGACACGCGAGGTTGCATTTTTTTGAAGTAATACTAGAATCTTGTTAAAATTATATGGGAGATTGTATTACAAAATTTTCATCCACACATTTGTATAAAGGAAGAGAATGAATGAACTTTGGAGAAAATATTTCTGATATGAGAAGAAATGAAAACTGTCATTAGATACTCAATTACACTGGAAATTAATCAAAGGACAGTTGTTTGACAAACCATATTTATTACACTGAGAATCGGAAAGACAATTACACCCCCACTCTAACAATAAGCTTTCCAAAAATACCTCCACATAATAATTTAAAATAAATTTCCATTAACACTGATGTTAAGGGTAATTTGGAAGTAAAAATATTTACTTCAATTGTACCACATAAAATCACCCAACATTAAAAGGGGACAGTTATTTTAGTCCATGAGAACTATCAAAAATGGTAGAGTAGAATGGAGATGTATTTAAGCTTAATCCAATAATCCCCATTTATCAAATATCCAATAAAAAAGAGCATATTCTTGCCAACCCACCCCTTAACCTTACCTACAGTTAAGAAATTTACTGCGAAAAATATGACTGAATTTCCACTCATTGTTATGTAGATCCTATTCTTGCTGGGAGCACCCAAATCTACATGCAAGAAGGTAATACTCCTTTGCTCTTGCAGCATTATAGGCGCATTAGGATTCAATAAAATAGAAATGAAACATGAAATAAGTGATGAACTAATCTTAACATAAGAGTCGACGTATTGGGCTCAATGAGTGCAAGGTCATTCGAGCATAGACCTCATCCGTCTCTATATCAGCCTGGATGACAAATAATAAGCCTTTACAACAAACTCATAAGTTTAATTGAAACAAGACCAAAATTACAGATATCTTACATGCATGGTCATATTAAGTAAATATTGGAACAAGCTGAAGGAAAGGCTATGGAAATTTCTTTAACTATAAAATAGATATTAAGGCTCTAACTGAAGTACCATTGAAATATTATTTCATGTTGTACCCATTAATTTATCGATTTCATACACACTTTGCGAGTTCTTTCTATATGATGGATATGAATAAAATTCAAGATTATCAAATGAAGTGTACAAATTGAAGTGATCAAAAGACCAAATACTTTTTACCTCCAGGCTCCTAGAGCTTTTAGTACTGAGGTCAAATGTCAAGTCCTCTCTCCTCCTCGTCCCCTTCTTGCCTTTCTCTTTCATTTCCAACCAATCACTCTCATCCACGCCCAAATATTGTTGTTCCACCCTAATTTTCTTCACTAATAAGGCCTCCGCAGAACACCTCATCAGAGTCTCCTACCACTGCTCTCCAAGCCTTACCATGCTTCTCTCACTAAGGTCCTAAAAATTTTTCACGTACTCATGATGCAAATAGGACTCTCTCATGATGCAAATAGGACTCTCTCCCTCGTTGCAT
>CAIGRK010198382.1:0-13901 GCA_903798315.1 Fraxinus greggii | reverse complement strand
AATTTATATAACTCGATGTGTTACCAAACCTGAATTCTCTAACGTAAATCTTCAAAATACTAGATCAAGAAAAGTTTTTTAAATTTGAATTAACCAACAACTATTATAAAGTCTTAACAATTTTTAACAGATGAGCATAGAAAAATATGGAACAAAATGGTTTAGAATGAGTTTTAAAATAATCAGCAAGCTGAAAAATAGTTTTTTTCAGTTGCGCATTGAGTTGTAAAAAATATTTGACCTAGCAAACCTCGACGAAAATTTATGAAAATTTAGGAGCTCTGGCTCACGAGCCGAGCCGCGAGCCCTTTGAATTTATTTTTTTTGCTTTTTTTTAATTTAAATTTTATTTAATTTTTCACGAGCCCACGAGCCGCTGCGAGCTCGCACAATTGCGCTTGGGCTCGTCATTTGACAAGCAGGCTCGGCTCGTTTAGCACACTTGCGGTTCGGCTCGGGCTCGGGCTCGTCATTTGAGGAGCCCGAGCGGCTCGTGGTTTAACGAGCCGAGCGGCCAGTAGACGAGCCGCTCGGCTCATTTGATATCTATAAAAATTTGGGATCTCAATGGTAACAGTTGAAGCATGAATTTAATTTTCAAACATGTTGGTCCGTGTTTCTGAAATCCGACGTTACAGTTTACTTAAAATGCTATAATAAATTCCACGGGACTTCGATCGACCTGTTTTCAATTAAATATGATGAAAATCATAAATAGTCGTTTCCAATTAAAAGCAGACTGAAATTCTAAAAATACAAACCACAGTGAATTTTTAAAATAAAGGCAGAATGCTGGAAATTCATGAAAATATATGTCCATACATTAAAACTTACTGTCTCAAAATATAAACTTAAACTACAAATCATTGGACACCACAAGAGTTATTAAATATAAAAAGTGACAATCTGAAACATAAGAAATCAATTTCTCTAAAATAAATATGCCACTCATGCCAAGCCACCGCATGATTTCCGATTACTCTAAAAATGTTAGATATGAATGAACATCTTAAAGAAATACTCAGTAGGCTATACATGCTATATGAATATAATAATTATGCATCTAATCATGTATTCTTACATATTGCCTTTATCAATAGGCAAATCGATGATCAAATGATCTACTTAAAGTTCTGGTGAACCTCTACGACCATTAATTAAACATATATACTTAAATTGTGATTTGTCTTTGTGATCATGACTTAAACATACAATCTTTTTGACATTAACATTTAAGAAAAACTATTAAAAGCACTTCGCATACTTTCATGAACAAACATAAAGAATAACATGTGTGAATGACAATTAAATTCTTATAATGATCAACATAGTGTAGGGATCCTACCTTAATTTGTTGGTGAAGTGGAAGTGTCGATGTTGAACTGAAATCCTTTCCAATTGAATATTAAAAACGACTAACACAAAAGAATCTGTTGGCTTGCGATCTTTTGTAAAATAATATGATGAATTTGTTTTGTGGCGTGAACAGGAAGCCTTTGATAGTCTCCTGTTAAAAATGGAAGCTAAAATCCCACTAAACAAAATTTGATGCCCAATTGGATTAGGACTCCTATTAATCCGTATCAACCCGACAACAAAAATGAACTTGAACTTAATAAATAGTAGCCTTCTAATTTATTGAAATATGCAGGTGGACATTAAGCCATATGGTTTCCAGAAAAAAATTGAAGTCTAACCCAAGAAACTAATTGGTGGATAAGGTGATTTCAAATAACACCATTTTCGGATAAATTAAATTAACGGTTTCCTAGTCAAATAATGAAACCACATGCAACTTGGTTGGGAAGTGATCAAATTCCAATTATCTAGTGGCTGCCAAAACTTAACTAACTTAATTAAATATAGCATCTTCGAACTACAATATCATGGGCTTACCTTATTCGAAATAACTTTTTATCGAGTCTAAAATGTATTATTTAATATGAGCTTAAAAAAAAAAAGCCCAATATCGATATGGAAATTCTTGCTAAATGAATACTTAATTATTTGATCGCATAAAAAAGAAAAAATAATGACATCAAAACTTATCTTCATATTAATCCCTCAACATCTCAAAATTAACAAAAATACTAGAAATGAAATAAACGAAATTTTATTTTCGGTCGCCACAATCCTCCCCACTTAAAATAATTTCATCATCAAAATTCAACTTACTTGATTAAGGATGTCTGAGTAATTGGCTAAAACATTTGTTTTTCTCTCCCATGCAGCCTCGTCTCTCCCATGTCTACCCCGCTAGAATTTGACTATTAGCACTTCTTGATTTCTCAAAACGTGCATCATCCTCTTTAAAATTATTACATGTGCTTCTTTGTAAGTCATATAATTCTACAAGTTCAATGACTGGACATTAACAACGTGACTTGGATCGTGGACATAATTTCTCAATATAAAAATGTGAAATATGTCGTGCATTTTCGATAGCTTAGGTGGCAGTGCCAAACAATATGCTACATTTTCAACCTTCTCAAGGATCTCGAACGGACAGATAAATCTTGGTCTCAATTTTCTTTTCTTTCCAAATCGTAGTATTCCCTTTGTCGGGGCAACTTTGAGAAATACTTTCTCTTCAACCTTAAATTCTAGTTCTTTCCTTTTTTATATCTGCATAACTCTTTTGGCAATCTCAGCTATCTTCATGCTCATTCCGAACTTATCGATACCCTACGCAGTTTCTATAAGTTCTGGACCTAAAATATTCCTCTTGCCAACTTCATTCCAACATATTGGAGAACGACATTTTCGGCCATACAATGCCTCGTACCACGCCATGTCGATAGTAACTTGGAAACTATTGTTGTATACAAACTCAACCGATGCCAAGTGGTTTCACATTTACCACCAAAGTCTAGTACACATACTCTCAACATATCTTCTAGTACTTGGATAGTTCGTTCTGATTGTCCATCACTCTAAGGATGATATGCGGTTCTAAAAGACAACTTAGTTCCCATAGTTGTTTGAAGGCACTTCTAAAATTTTGAAGTGAATCTTGGGTCTCTATCAGACACAATGGACATTGGTATCCCATGAAATCAAACGATTTCTTCAACATATAACTATACAAACTGTTCCAGACGGAAACGTATACGTACAAGTAGAAAATGGGCAATTTTTTTAGTCGGTCTACTATGAACTAGATGGCATCATGGCCTCTCATCGACCTGGAAAACCTATTACAAAATCTATTGAAATCTTTTCCCACTTCCATTATGATATATCCATTAGATTTAATAATCATTATGGCCCCTGATGCTCTATTTTCACCTGCTAAAAACAATACACTTTGACATGAACAAAGCTATTCTTCCTTTCATAATTCTCCACCAAAGATATTACGTCAGTCTCTATACATTTTTGTGCAGCCTGGTGTATGGCATAAGGAGCAGAATGAGCTTAAGTCTTAATCTCTTTTCTTAGTCCTTCATCCTTAGGTACACACTATCGACCCTTAAACATAAGTGTCTTATCATTGCTTATCTCAAATCTCTTCATTTTCTTGATACCAATATTAGACTTGATCTTTTCCAAGAAAGGGTCATCTTTCTGAGCTACCATAATCCTATCCCCGAGGGTCGATTTTAAAACCAAACTTGTTAACTTCCCTGATGCTCAAGTTGGTAGCGTTAGTACTTTTATTCTCAAATTTTCAAAGTCCATGATTAATTGGTCCTGTTGTGTATTCTTTGTACTCCAGAGCATTTGTTACTACATTAGCTTTACCCGGATGGAAAATGATGGTAAAACCATAATCTTTTACTAGCTCTAACCATAGTCATTGTCTCATATTTAATTTTTTCTTGGTAAAGAAGTACTTGAGACTCTTGTGATCACTGTAACTTTACACTTGCTTCCATATAAGTGATGATGCCAAATTATGAGAGCGTGAACTACTGCTGCAAGTTCCAAATCTTTCGTTGCGTAATTCTTCCCATACTTCTTTAACTTTCTTAATGCATATGCTATCACCTTTCCACGTTGCATTGAAATACAACCTAAACATAGCTTAGATGCATCACTATAGATCACAAATCCATCTGATTCCTCTTGTATTGCAACACCAGAGCATATAACAATCTATCATTCAATTGCCAAAAGCTCCGTTCCACTTTTCGGACCATACAAACTTTACACCCTTTCGAGTTAGTTGTGTCAGTGGACTCGCTATCTTAGAGAAGCCTTTTATAAATCGTCGATAGTAGCTGACTAAACCTAGAAAGCTCCTCAAGTCTCCAACATTTGCAAGTCTTGGCCAATTAGTAATAGTTTCAACTTTACTCGAATCTACCTCTACATCCTTGACTGTCACAATGTGTCCCTCTAATACAATTTCTACGTAAGTTCCCGTAGTCCTTAAATGATTGTCATGCTGCTGAGGATCTTTCTAATACACCAGTATATCATCAATAAATAAAATAACGAACTCGTTTAAGTGCTGATGAAATACCCTATTTATCAAATCCATAAATATTGCAGGGGCATTGGTAAGCTTAAATGGCATAACTGAAAATTTGTAATGACCATAGTAAGTCCTAAATGTTGTCTTAGGTATACCACTTGACTTGATCTTTTGTTGATGGTTGCCTGACATCAAATCAATCTCTGAAAATACTGTCACTCCATTTAATTGATAAGTAAATCCTCAATTCTCGAGAGATGGTACTTTTTCTTGATAGTCAGCTTGTTTAAATCCCGATTGTATTGATAAATAAATCCTTAATTCTCGAGAGACGATACTTTTTCTTGATAGTCAGCTTGTTTAAATCCCGATTGTCAATACATATTCTCATTGTTCCATCATTCCTCATAAAAAGTATTGGAGCCCCCATGGAGACACGTTTGGTTTGATAAAACCTTTATTCAAAAGTTCTTCCAACTGTATCTTAAACTCCTACAGTTCTTTTGGTGCCATTCCGTATGGAGCCTTAGACATTCATTTAGCTCCAGGTATCAGATCTATTGTAAACTCCACTTGTCTATTAAACAGGGCACCCATTAGGTCATTACAAAATACGTTAGTGTATTCCTACACAATATGCATTTCATCTAATGTTGTCTCTTCTGATGGGATGCCAAAAAGACTGACAAGATATCCTTGACATGTTTTTTTCCTCAATAACCTCTTCATTTGCATAGCCAAGATAAGATGGGGGGAAACCTTATCTTCAAACCATAAAACCTAAACTCTTCATTTCCAGGTCTTTTGAAGATAACTTCCTTTTCGAAACATAAATTGTAGCTCTATTGCTACCTAACTAGTCCATACCCAAAATAATGTTAAAATCCTTTGTGAGGATTATAATCTATGAAAGAGCATGCTTATCGCAATCACCAAACTAGAGCAATTATTATTATTACTTTGAATGAATTGAGGCTTAATTTTATATATATTTCGTTTCCTAGGTACAACCCGATGAAAAACTATGGAATTCGACAAAATGAGCCAAAAATTGGCTAAAGTGGACTTAATCCAAAGTTTGGGAACTAAATTGCAAAGTGCTAATAATTGATTCGGATCTATTATCGATGATTGGAGAAAGGTTGGAGTCAATTAGATGGGATTAGAAGATAGAGGATCAAGAATATATGAAAAGGGACCAAAATGACTAAAGAATGAAAATCAGGGACCAAATTGCAACAAATAGAACTTTACTATAGAGGTGTGTGCGCAGGTGCGTTGGCTTTTTTTCTTGTGCGCGCAACACCTTGGTGTGCATTTATCAAGGGCAACATCAGTTTCCAGCGGGTGCAGTGGAACATATGGCGCACGCTCGAGGCCATTTTGGGGCCTGAATGACCCAACTTCCTAATTTGATCCAAATTCATGTGGAAATTAAATTCAACATACTATTTATCCTACAAGGGACGACCAAAACGAGCCACTACATATTAAATCGTATTTTTCACCACAAGAAGGATGCTAGCAAATACAATTAACAAAAGAGATTGAAAATTCAAAGTTCGGGTTGAAGATTAACGAGAAGAAATTGATTTTTCACTTTTCAATCATTGTTTTCAATTTCGGGTGATGTTCTTCTGAATCTTTTTGTGTAACTTATATAACAACATACTGGGCTAATTCTTTTCATGTATCGGATGAAGATGAAACATTTTATTAGTTATTTTTAATTCAAGACAAGTAGTTAGTTAAATTCTTACATTTCTTGATTAATTTTGCATGCTTAATTTTATTATTTGATTACTTGATCACCAATTAAATATATAATTGCTTGTTGTAGTGTTGTGAGGCTCACATTATATCTATAACACTGCTTGATTAGCATACATACAATAGATATTAAGAATAATGTTTATCACGTGTGCATTCTTTGAGATAATTGTGAAATTGAATGTGTTCTATTCATTCAAATTCAGGCTAAAAATAGATTCGTATCGTGAATAGAATAGGTTTAATTTATCTTGAAAAAGAAAATTAATTACATTAGATTTATTGATTGTCAAGCATGCATAAATGAATGAAACTAATTGCGTAATTGAGAATTGAAATAGATAATAATAGGTGGGTTCGTAGTTAAATGCACTTATTCTATATACGTACAAAACTCGAATTTTATAAGCTTCCGTAGATTAATTTAAAATAATTACATACAACAGATTTCTTTTGTTCGCTTACATTGAATCTAATTAGAAATTGGTACACTTGATTGGATTTTATTCCTTGTGGGACTATGCACATTACTCATCACGTATTACTTGTCAACGATCCTATATGTTTGCGGGTTTCGTACGAACAGAGCTTCTGGAGTTAATCAACTGAAAAACCAAAAAGAATCCTACTTGACATCATCAAGAACTAAACCTAAAAATATCTACTAAGGATTCACGCTACTACTCATCCTTAGCATCATCATCACTAATCCAGCCTCCATGAACCATAGGTTTCTTGGAAGGCTGCAACTTATCATTTGAAATAGGTAGAGGTGCATCTTCGTGAATGAACATCTTAGTAGGTACACTATCATCCTTGAGAATTGCAAGTGCATCATCTCGAGCATGCTCTCACAGCGTTGTCAACTCTGCACAAAATGCCTCATAGTCAATCTCTTTTCTCAAGGCAAGTTAGGCACAGTAACTCCTCACAAATAATCATAAATCAACTCGACATCTCTAGCCATTCTTCTGGCAAGGTATTAATAACCAATGACCATATGGCCTAGATGTTCACATCTCTCTACCTTACTAACATCTCCCTAGTATGATGGCCCGATACTCTTCATACTTCCTTAGGATCTCATATCGACGAGGCATCATTGAACACATCTTCCTACAGGTTGTCTTAGTTCGTGCCATTTGTGCCCAACCAATTATGTAAAGTCCAAATAGGTGGATTTTAAATATCTTTTATGAGGACTAAAATAGACATTCATAATTAAGTCGCGTTCTCAAAAGTTTTAGCAAAATTCAAAAATATCTCAATCACATTCTCGAACTTGACTTTTTTAAACATAAATTCTTGTGATTTAAACAGATATAATCACTAATAAATATTTCAAATGTCATATCATAATATAAATTTCTCCCAAATTTCTTCCCCTAGAGTCGACGATTTGCGGCAATGGCAGGCATGATGGTAACTAAAAGGATTTATTTGACACATGATTCCTAAAATTTTGAAAATCAAACTTGTTAAGTCTAAAATTGTAATTGAAGATTTCGTAAGTCAAAATCATATTTTAGTTGAATTGTATCAAGAATTAATTGAGTTGTAATCAAAGTTAAAATAGGTTTAATAAAGTCCAAGTTATTGTAAAAAAATAGTTTGGGGCTCATAAATTCCAAAAAAAAGTCAAAGAAATCCCAGAAGAACAAGATTTAGACTTGAAGAAGTTGATATGGTGAATGATGTTTTTTTGCTAGCTACCACCTAGTAGCACTTGCGTGGGAAAAGTTGAACCTCTTCAACCCGTCCCGCGCTCGAGTGGTAGGATCATCGCTCACCTAGCGCTCAAGCGGCAAGTCATGAACCAGGTTACATGTTTTGCTTCAAAGTCTTGATTTTGAGTTCCTTTTAATTCCAAACTCTTTTCCATATATATAACCCTATGAACGTCTCAAAGTGTGTTGAATCATAATTATTCTATAGATATCTTTCTTTTGAAAATCCAAAACACTTTCATTGATTTCATTATTCAACCACCATATTATTTGATTCACAGATTCATCCAAACTTAGATTTGTTGATCAAAAACATTCTACATACAATCATAGATCAAAACACAATAGATCTTTGATCAAACCAAACCTACCTTCATCAATTAGCTTTCCGATTTGCAGGAGTTTTGGGAAAATGTGCTTGGAGTTCAGCTCTAAAGAACGAAGTTCATTCTTGGAGGTCCACAGGAAATAAATGATACCATGGGTTGGGAGTTGGTTCTTGCACACAGTCTAGAAGCGCCAAGAAGATTATAGGAAGAAGGTCAGATGGGACTAATGGTTAGTCAAATCTGGACCATACTGCAAGTCTCATCATTTATAGTGAATTATTGACTATCAAAATGCTCGAAATTTTTGATCCTTTGAGAAGGGTTTTCTCCGTGATCATATCGATGTTAATTACTACTTTCGATTTGCAAAATATGGTATTCAAACTTAGGATAAATTGCTTTAGTTGACCTAATCATATAGAAATAATTTAAAAGTAACTTGTTGCTTTTAATTTCTTAATCCTGCATTTGAGTGTAAATATTCGGTAAATTTAAACTTTTGGTTGGTACCAGAGCCTTAATTGTGTTCCTTAAGCCTATTTGTCTAGACAAGTCAATTACTTTCCGTTCTTCCTTATCTTGATGGTAGTAATTATGCTTATTGAAAGGATAGATTGAGAGCCTTTCTTAAGTCTATGGATGAGCAAGTTTGGGTGAATATTCAGAATGGTTGGCCTATACCGGCTACCACTGTTGCAGGTATAGTTATCCTTACTAATATTTCTCCTTGATCTAAGGTTAATTTGGATGAGTGTAACTGAAATAGTAAGTGGCTTCATGCCCTATTTATGGCTGTGTCATCTAAAGATTTTAGGCATGTGTGGAAGTGTGTGACTGTTAAAGAAGTTTCGGATATTCTAGAGACCATGGATGAGGGAACCAAGGACCTTAAGAACTCTAAGTTGTAGATGTTGACTATTAAAGTTGAGGAAATTAGGATGAAAGATGATGAGTCTTTTGATGATTTCTACGCTAAATTAAATGATGTAGTCAATTCTAGCTTTAACTTATGTGAGTGAATTCCTGAGGCTAAGATAGAGAGAAATATTATAAGATCCCTACTGGAGAAATTTAGAAAGGTGTTGCTAAATGTGTTTACCGCAATATTTTTATAAAAAACGTTGCCAAAACTCATTTATATTAACCAATGCTGCTCACTTACTAAAATGTTACCAAAAGGGTTACTTTTTTAATGTTGCAAATGGCTATTTTTGTTGTAGTGGATCTAAGGTGATTACTATTGAATAACACACAAACCTAGATGCAATTAAAATAGAAGAACTAGTAGGATCTATGCAAACCATTGAATTTAGCCTACCTCAGTCTAAGAAAGACAAATCCATAGCCCTCAAAAAAGTTAAGGAAGCTGAGTGTGACACAACTGATGATGAAAAACTTATGGATGAGGACTTACCTACCTTGCTGAGAAATTCCTTAAGAATAATAAGGGATCTGTTGAGAGATTTAAGGGTGATTCTAGTACATTTACGAAAGATAACTGAGAGAAGAGTAATACCAAAGATTCCTGGAAGAGGTTTGTTAGGCGTCAGAGTGGTAGGGTGTAGGTCATGTTAAATCTAAGAATCCTAATTATATGAAAAGGTAAGGCCATGAATGCTATTCGCACTGATGACGAGTTTACCTCAGATAATCAAAGTGTGAAGTCAACTCCTGATGAGATAAGGAATTATATGGCGTTCACATATGTGGTCAAGAGAGAGGCATTTGAGGATTTAGAGAAATTTAACATTTCATAGGAAGGGTCAGAAGATGAGCATGACATTTATGAGGCATTTGATAGTTGTTTAATGAATGTCCTAAGTTGAAAAAGGTCAATACTGTCGCCTTTAAGAAGTTACATAAACTTGAGCTAGAGAGAGAGAGAGAGAGAGAGAGAGAGACTTATATCTGATCTTTAGGAGTTTACTGAAAGCGTTTGTAAGTTTAGGGTAGTCAATGAGAACTTAGAAACTAAGGTTAAAACCCAAACAAATGACCTTAGAAATTCGATAACTCTATTCTTTCTTGAGTGAATTTGAAAAACTTGAAAATCTCTTTAGGTTGAGCATGTCTGTTGGGAACATGGGAGGTCTAGAATATAAGTAGACTAGTGATAATAACTGCCATTACTTTCAAGACTACTTTTATCTCTGCCACCAACCTGTCTAGGTATGTAGCAAATCCTGAATCCAAGAACAAGAGTATCTTAGAACACATAACTACTAGATAGGACCAACCAGCCTAAAAATCAATATTAGCAACCATGTAGATATGGACCTATGTTTATCCTTGTGTCACAATTGTGGTGAGTTGGGACACACAAGGCATGTGTGTTACAAACTTTTAAATAGACATAGAAGTAAAAATATCTCTAGCCGGATTGACTTCCTTACTAATTAGGTTAGTCACTTGACCAAAATGTTGACATAGTTGACTAAGATTAATTCTATTTTTAGGAAAGTTTGTGTTAAGAAGAGTGATCCGAGAGATTCTGAATCTGATCACGACCCTCTTGAAGGTAAGTGAGATGGTGTTCCTCGTTGAGTAGGTACTTTGGTGTGTGTATCTGCTATATACATGCGCTCGAACGACAAAAGTACAACCTTTGCAGCCCGCCCTGCGTTCGAACGGCATGTGCGTTTCTTGCCTAGCGCCAGACTGGCACTCGAGTGGCAACTCACTGACCAGGTTACCTGTTTTGCTTCAAACTCTTAATTTTGATCTATTTTTCATCTCAAACACTTTCCCCTATATATATCTAATTCCATGAACATCTCAAAGTGTGTTGAATCATAATTATTGTATAGAGATTATTCCTTTGAAGATCTAAAATACTTTCATTGATTTCAAGATTCAACCACCATATTATTTGATTCAAAGATTCATCCAATCTTAGATTTGTTGATTGAGTTATAAACATTCTACATACAACCATAGATAAAAACACAAGAGATCTTTGATCGAACACAAAACCTACATTCTCCAGTTAGCCTTCAGAGTTGAAGTTTTCGGAAGAAGAGCTGCAGTTCCAGCGCCATTCGTTCTTAGAGGTCCATAGGAGATAAATGATACCGGGGGTCGGGAGCTGTATGAGGAGAACGTAGTCCACAAAGGCTAGGTGATTACAGGAAGAAGGTTAGAGGGGACTAAGAGTTAGTCGAGTCTGTACTATACTGTAAATCTCATTGTTTATAAGGGATAGTTGACTGGCAGATGCTCGCAGTTTTTGATCCTTTGTGAAGGGTTTTTCTCCGTGATCATATCGATGTTATTTATTGCTGTCAATTTACAAACTATGGTATTCAAATTTAGGATAAATTGACTTAGTTGACCTAATCATCTAGAAACAATTAAAAAGTGACTTGCTACTTTTAATTGCTTAATTCCGCATGTCTAAATATTTGGTATGTTTCGCAAGTCTACAGAAAAGTAAACTACTCTTTGATATTAAATTGTAAGGCTCGAATTCATATAGCCTGATGAGTTACCAAACCTAAATTCCTTAACGTAAATTTTCAAAATAAAAGATTAAGATTTTTTTTAATTTTGAATTAATTTATAAATATTGTAAAGTCTTAACATATGGACTTAGAAAAATGTTGTTGGAATGAGTTTTAAAAAAATTAGCAAGGTGAAAATAGTTTTCTTGGTTGCACATTGAGTTGAATTGATTATTTGACCTAGCAAATCTTGATGAAAATTTGTGAAAAATTAGCAGAAAGTATAAAACTTATATAACATATAAAAATTTGGGATATCAATGACAACATTTGAAGTACGAAATTATTTTTCAACCAGGCTGGTCTATTTCTCATATCTGGTCATTATAGTTTACTAAAAATACTATAATAAATTCTACAGTACTTAGAGTGACCTGCTTTTAGTTGCATATGAATAAATGGTAGCTTTCCAATTAAAAAGAGGCTGAAATTCTAAATATACAGAGCGTAGTGAATTTTTAAAACAAAGGTAGAATGTCGAAAATTCATAAAAATATATGTCCAAAAGTTAAAACTTACTGTTTCGGAATATAAACTTAAACTACAAATCTTTGGACACCACAAGAGTTATTAAATATAAAAATGACAATCTAAAACATAAGGAATCAATTTTCTAAAATAAACATGCCAATCATGCCGAGCCACTGCAAGATTTCTGATTACTTTGAAAATGTTAAATAGAAATTAGCATCTTCAAAAAATACTCATTAAGCTACACATGCTATATAAACATAATAATTATGCATTTAATCATGTATTCTTACATATTGCCTACCTCAATAAGCAAATCGATGATAAAACGACCTACTTAAAGTTTTAATGAGCCCCTACTACCATCAGTTAAACATATATACTTAAAGTTTTGATAAGTTTCTGTGACCATCAGTTAAACATATAATCTTTCTGACATGATTGACATTTAAGAAGAACCATTAAAGGCACTTCGCATACTTTGATGAGCAAACATAAAGAATAACACGTGTAAAAGACAATTAAATTCATATAATGGTCAACTTAGTGTAGGGATCCTACTTTAATCCGGGGGTGATGTGGAAGTGTCTATGTTTAATTGAAATCATTTCCAATTGAATATTAAAAATGACTAACATAAAAGAATATGCCGGCCTACAATATTTTGTAAAAGAATATGCCGTGAACAAGGAACCTTTGATAACCCAGTCTCCTGTTAAAATGGAAACTAAAATCCCACTAAACAAGATTTGATGCCCAATTGGATTAGGACTTCTATTAATCCCAATTAAACCAACGACAAAAATTAACTTGAACTTAGTAGCGTCCTAATTTATTGAAATATACCGTGTACACTAAGCCACGTGAATCCATGAAAAATTTGAAGTCTAACACAAGAAACTAATTGGTGGATAAAGGTTGATTTCAAATAACACAATTTTTTAGTCAAGAGTGAAATATATAAACAATAGTAGTTGAAGGTGTAATCCACCCAATTTGAACGCTCATCCAAATATGCTCATCAAATGCTTTAAGAAAATCTCTCATTCGAACTTTCCAATAAGCATAGTTGCTTCAGTCGAAGAACGGAGGCACAGACAATGACTGACTCATCTAGAATTAATTAAGGGTTAAGAATCGAAATATGGCTCTGATACCAATTGAAAATACGAAGTTTGATCCAAACTACACCTAGAGGGGGATGAATGGGTGATTACGCGGAATTAAAAAACTTAATAATTAATTAGCAACAATTCACTATTAATTATCTCTAGATGGTTAATCATACATTTCAATTTCTCATATGTTGAAATATCGTAGTTATGAAAGCAATAAATTAACACAAAATATGATCACGGAAAAATCCCAACTACGTAAAAACTCCGGGCACTTTGTGTCAACAATCCACTATAAATAAATTAAAACTTACAGTCCTCCAGACTAAACTACCACTAGTATTTTCTGACCTCCCTACTGCATTTCCAACAGCTCTCCTGGATTTCGTGCTCCTGCACCAACTCCCAACTGGAGTTTTCAAAACTCTCCTGGATTGCGCTCTCCTGCAGCAACTCCCAACTTTGTGAATTCATCTATCTCCTGCAGATTAACGAAGAACTCCGCGTTCTTCAACGACTGAAACTCCAGTCACCTTCCCTTGATGTTCAAAACTCTGACAGATATGTAG
>CAIGRK010198351.1:0-17348 GCA_903798315.1 Fraxinus greggii | reverse complement strand
TTAAACAACTCAATATTGAGTTGTTAGACAAAAAAACTTTTGTTTTATTAATATTTAGAAATAATATTAAATTTTGCTCCTGAATTCCGTCTTTCATTATTAATAATATTATTGCTTTTGAAGAAGCATAAACATTGATATACTAATAAGATTTAAAATGGATCATCAAAATATTTGCTCATCAGATATTATAACTATGCACACAACTATTCTAAATAAAGAGTACTTCACGAAGTTAATATTAACATAAAATAATGTTAACACGATGTTAATTGATTGAATATTGTTGAAGGATTTGAAAAAGGCTAGTATTATCTTACCAAATAACACAAATTTACATATTGAATATACTTACCTTTAAAGATACCATTGTAATGAATTTTACATTGAGATGATGTAAGAAAATAATATTGCATATCTTCGCATAAAAAATTTTGTATTTTGTTAGCAGCACATAAAAAAACTCTCGAGACTCCCTTCTAGTATGTACTATACATTTATTAAAAAAATGATTGAATTAAGCATTATCACGAATCCAAAGTTCGTCAACTAAAAAGTTTTATACTTTGGTACGTTCGACATAGAAACCTAGGAGCAATTATGATGCGCTGAATAATTAACAATTCATATGGTCATCCTCTAAAAAAAGTAAACGATTCTTTTACCTAATGACTATATATGTACTACTTGTACAAGTTAGTCATTAGAGATTTCACTACAAGCTCAATGTTAAATTTCCAACTTACTGAACATCTGATTGCTCATGTTTATATACAAAATGGTTTAACGGAGTTGTTTATTAGACATTTACTATTTATTGTTAGACCATTATTTATGAAAACATAATTCCCAACTTTTGTTTGAAGTCATGCCATATTATATGCTACATCATTAATTTGTACAACGTCAATTGTTTATAACAATACTCACCATTACAACTTGCATTTGACCACGAATCTAACATTTCTCGTCTTCGAGTCTTTAGTTGTGCTGTCAAAGTCTCAATTTCACCCCCACAATGTCCTAAAGTGGGTCTTTAAGGAGACTTAAATTTTATGTTGGTTTTGATTCACCATCTATTATCATGTTTCTTGAACCTTTAATGAATAATTCATTTATTGTATATTTTGTAAATTGTCATTTTGATGAATCGACTTTTCTAACTTTGAAAGGGCAAAACTATATTCTCTTAAAATTTATTGTACCAAAACAACTATATTTCACCTTCATTCTCGCAACAATTAATGTGAAAAATATATCGAAAAAATTATTCACATATAAAGAGTTGAAAATTAATTATTTGATGTATTTATTGAAACCAAGATAGTGTAAAAATTATTTATTCCAGAAAAAAATAATTCAACAAAATACGCCGGAATCTCACTTGCATATCAAATTTTTTTCCCACCCCTTAATTCTTTCTTACTCAAAAGAGACGAACACGTCACATCTGCTTAACGTTTCAAATGGAAGAAAAAGAAGAGTGATTAATAGTGTGTTTGAGCTACATTATTTTGAAAGAAGTATTTTGAAATAGTAGATTGATGGAGAATGTGTGGTTGAAAAAGAAGGAAAAAGTTATTGATGTGGTGAAAAATATTATTTTATTAAATAATGTGTGGTTGAAAATGAGTAAAAGAATAAGAATAAAAATTTTAATGTGGCTCAAACAGAGGCTAAGACAACATCCAACCATGGTTACTCTGCCTTTTCCACCATAAATTAGTTTGATTTTTTAAAAGTCGAAAGGAGTTTTTGTGATTTAAAAGTAACTTTTGGATCAATTTTGCTAATTTTGTAAAAGCGTTTTTACAAGTTAGAAATGTTTTAAAAAAAGCTAATTCAACATGAATTTCTCTAAAATCACTTTTAAAATAAAAAGTGCTTTTAAAAATGAGTGATGTTTGGAGAAGTGGGGCTTCACATAAGCCCCATAGATCACAGACAAGGGTGGTGGGGGAGGGGGATTTCAAATCAATTTTTAATCAAGTGGGTCTCGCATCGGGACCCATCTCATGTGAGGGTCCGTAAGAGATTAGTGAACCAATCCATGTATATTTGGCTTAATTCTTTAAAAATTAGTTTTCAAATAAAAATTATGTTATTTTTAAAGGAAAAGTAATGCCAAACGCCCTTATTTTCTCACTCATCTGCCAACATTGATATTTGACTTTTACTTCAATCTCTTCATTAGAGAAATTGCACAAAAAAACCTAGAGTATTATCCATATATGGCAGCAGAAAGCAGTGTAAAAGTGCCTAGGATCAAGCTGGGTTCGCAGGGACTGGAAGTGTCTGCGCAAGGACTCGGATGCATGACCATGACGTTCGCAATCTACGGGCCTGTGAAGCCTGAGTCCGACATGATAAAGCTCATTCAACATGCGATCGACTCCGGCATCACCTTCCTTGACACCTCCGACATCTACGGACCCTTCACCAATGAAATCTTACTCGGCAAGGTCCTTACCATTCACCTATTTCCCAAATGCGCGCATGCTTGTAGAAGAATGATACACCATTAGTTGCGATATAGTTGCAGATATAGAATCTAATGTGTTGTAATTTGTTCTTTAAGTGTTGTACCTAGAGTTGGCAAGATGGAGCTACTGTATACTTTTTAAATTTTTTTATTTCATTTTATTTCTGGATTATTACATTGATTAGAGAAAATGCTGTCAATCTAATTTCTATTTGCTGGAGAAGGTAAACAATTTAAGCATTTACTGCCTTACTACTCTTCTTGATGCTAGTCAATCCCTTTTTTCTGGCTTGTTTATTTATTGTCTTTCAGTTCTTGTGGGGATTTATGTTTAAGAAATGAATTTTTTGTGATATTTATATATTTTTCGTAGGCTTTAAAGGATGGGATGAGGGAGAAAGTAGAGTTGGCTACAAAATTTGGGAGGAGAATTGTTGATGGACAGAGAGACATATGTGGAGACCCTGCCTATGTACGTGCTGCTTGTGAGGCCAGCTTGAAGCGGCTGGATATTGATTGCATTGATCTTTATTACCAACATCGCACTGATACACGCGTGCCTATTGAAGTCACAGTTAGCCCTCTATTCCCCTTTAAGTAACTCGTAATTTTTGATAGCAAGTAGCTCTTGTTATTGATATGTTATGGGCTCTCAACATGCGTAACAATGAACTGAGTGAAAAGATTGGTTTATTGAAGCTTGGATTGATTTCTTAATAAATTTAAAATGGAGCTTAAGCTTCGTGTGATATAATAATGAGCATATGATGAACGATCATTTATCCCGCTGATTATGAGCTCATTGAGCTGAACTCTAGTATTCTGGCATCTTTTCATATTTAATATTTATTTTATTGAATCAAACTTGAGTTAATCATGATAAATTGATGAACTTTAAACACTGTAGAAGTCAAGAAATAGTGGAAAATCAATAGGGAAACCATGCAAGGCAAGCAAACACCTCCCTTGAAAAGCAATGAAGCAACACAATAAACATATGTAGTTTTGTAATGTGGATTAAATTGTGCCGACATAGGAAATTGGATAAAGTCCATGCTAAAGTCACGCTAAGTATTAGGATTCATTCTAAATTTGGGAGCAAGGCAAAATTGATCTCTGTACAGAGTCTGGAACGTCCATTACAGGCGTCAGCTTATAGTTTATTCCTCACATATGACCTTCTAAACTTGTTTAGTGATGAGGTAACTTCGATAAAGGACTCAATAGTCAATACTAGCCTCAAAACACTCTTCCTCACATTCAGAATATTCTATAGAATTAATAACAAGAATCTCGTCATCTACCTGGGCTTGAATGGCAACATTGACTCACTTTTTGGGAAACAGATAACATTACCTTGAACCTTGTTAGTCTCAACAGTTCTATGAGGGTTTGTGCTATTCGTTATTCTAGGAAGATGAGACAGACTACTAGACTTAGTGAATGAGTGGGGCGAGACTATTGAGAATTGACCAACACAAGGTCCATGCCTCAGAAGATAAGAAAGGAGGTACTTTTCAATTTTCATGCCTTATTAACCTTGTATTCCTCTAATGACTCAGGTGAACATAAACTCAGCTAATGCTTGATTTCAGGATTCAAAGAGTTTATAAATCTTGAAAATGTGACATGGGGATATTCATTAATGACACAACAATAAAGTAGCTTCTCAAGCATAACTTGCCTATTTCATAAATGCATGTCTCCTTTGTATTCTTACTTGATTCCTCATGTTTCTTATTTAAGCTTCTCCTTAGTATTTTGGATCTCTCTTTATGCAAGATGGGAGAACTAAAGAAGCTGGTGGAAGAAGGCAAAGTAAAATATATAGGTCTGTCAGAGGCCTCAGCTTCAACCATCAAAAGAGCACATGCTGTTCATCCAGTAACAGCTGTGCAGTTGGAATGGTCTTTGTGGTCCAGGGACGTGGAGGCAGAAATAATTCCCACTTGCAGGTTTCACGATTATTTGGACAAAATTTTATATTTTGGGACAATAAACAATATAAATTTCTAAATCTTTATATCCTGTTTAAATGTTCAGAGAACTTGGCATTGGGATAGTAGCATATAGTCCTCTTGGACGGGGATTCTTCTCCTCTGGTCCAAAACTGGTTGAAACTTTCAGTGAAGGGGACAGACGAAAGGTTTATTTTGTACTTCGATCCCTCCTGAGTTTCAATTTTATCTATAAATTATTATGTCACTTGTATACACACCAACTTTACTCGATTTATGATAGAATTATAGTTAAAAATCTCTGGATTATGAATCTTGCGTTGTGGCCTAACCAGAAGCTTAAGGTTTTGAGCATGTAATTATTGCATTGGTAAGGACAGCAATACTTTCAGATTGCACTCACCAAAACCATCTAAGTAATTCTGTTTTCTTTTTCTTAATTTATATTTCAAGAGAAGAGTTCCTCTTCTCTAGTATCATATATGAGATTGTCCTTGGAATAAGAGAATTGGCGGGTTCCACTACGCTTCTGAAAACAGGTGGAGTGCAAAAATTATGTTTGGCAACAAGAATGTTTAGTTCATGTCAATGGAAAAGTGGTGCCAAACGAAGTCCAAGTCTTAAACTTGCTACTCTAATGACCATTTTACAAATCTCTCCTTTTGAAGTGTGCACGTTAGTCATGAGAAGTGCCTCGAGGTCGAATTCTTCCTGCTGCTAAAAATTTTCTTTACTGTCTAATTAATGATCAACAGTAGCACTGATATATGTGCTCAAACTCTTATTACTCATGCAATCATAGCTTCGACTTTAAAAGGTGTGCTTTACGTTTTGCAGGAGCTACCAAGATTCCAACCAGATAATCTAGAGCACAATAAGAGCTTGTTTGAGAGGGTGAATGATATGGCAAATAGAAAGGGATGCACCCCTTCACAGCTAGCTTTGGCCTGGGTACATCATCAAGGAAATGATGTTTGTCCAATACCTGGTACCACTAAACTGGTGAATCTTAATGAAAACATCGGAGCATTGTTTGTGAAACTGACAGAAGAAGACATGGCTGAGCTTGAATTGATTGCTTTAGCTGTCAAGGGAAATAGATCTACGAGTGCTATGCAAACATGGGAAACTTCAGACACTCCTCCTCTGTCAACTTGGAAAGCAACTGCATGAAGACTTGTATTTCTGTGTGCTAATATTACCTTATTGAAGCAGAGTGCTTTAAATAAAATTTACATGATAATATGTATATCATGGAATCTGATCCAAAAACCTAATGTGCATTTGAGGGTTCTCCCCTCGTGCTTTTAAATGTACCACGAGTCAAAATCGACCCAAACATGTCATAGTCTCGATCGCAAGCAAAAAGTCGAATGCCTCCAAAGTATTGCAAGTATCTCTGCTTCATGGTTTGAGCAAACTCCATAAATTCATATAATGCTTCAATAAATTGTCTACTAAAATATCGAATGATACCCCCTCTTGCTACAAAGCCCGGATTTCCCTTTGTGCATCCATTTACATTTAGTTTTAACTCACTCCAATTGTGGCGTAATTTTTCAACGGTCCTGTTTGTGTAATTAACCTGAACATGAAGTTAACGTTGAGTTTAGTGAAAAAAATTACTTGAGTCGCTTTTTGAATAGAATTTAATCTCGGTCAAATTAAATAATTAATTTTAATTACATATTTGGTGGGATTCACAATCTTTCAGTCATGTATTTTAACAATTTTTTAGTCATATGTTTTTTCAAAATTTACCAAAAAATTGATTTTAATTAGATTTTTATATTGTCGCGTGTGTAGCAAGGGAATTTAGGAGGCCCACTCTGCAATGCAACAGTTCACTGGACAAAGAAGATCCACCAAATTGAGAATAGAAATGAATGGTTAAACCCCGTATCTCTTCATTGTACTCCGTACGTATTATAGTGTGTTGTTACATATATCATCTACAGCTATTTTCATAAACAGAAACAGAGATCGAAGAATTATGGCAGGAGAAAGTAGTGTAAAAGTGCCTAGAATCAAGCTGGGTTCACAGGGACTGGAAGTTTCTGCGCAGGGATTGGGATGCATGGGCATGTCGGCATTCTACGGGCCGCCGAAGCCCGAGACCGAGATGATGAAGCTCATTCACCAAGCCATCAACGCCGGAATTACCTTCTTTGATAGTTCCGACGTCTATGGACCATTCACCAATGAGATCCTTCTCGGCAAGGTTAAACCCAACTCTCTAAGTGTAGTACATTATGCGTTAAAATTTGTACGTAGACGCCGAAGATGGAGCTTCTGCGGCATTTTAATTTCATTTTTAATTGATTATTAACATAATAACATTGATGGAAGAAACTGATATCCAAGTAATGTTTCTGTCTTGTTTATTTATTATTTTTCAGTTCTTGTAGGTGCATTTGTTTAATATGTGAAAGTCTAATGTTTATAATTGATTGCTATCTTCAAAATTTGTCTAAACATAGGCTTTGAAGGATGGGATGAGGGAGAAAACAGAGTTGGCTACGAAATTTGGGCTTCGATTTTCGGATGGGCAAATGTGTATACATGGAGACCCTGCCTATGTTCGGGCTGCCTGTGAGGCCAGCTTGAAGCGGCTTGATTTTGATTGCATTGATCTTTATTATCAACATCGTGTTGATACACGTGTGCCTATCGAAGTCACGGTTAGAGCTTTATTCTCCCCTGCTTGTGTTTATTTATCTCATAGTTCAATATTTTTTTCTTTTTTTCAAACTCTTAGCCACAAACGAATTCTTCTTGATGCTGGTGAAAGATGAAATTGAATTTTGATGTAAGGAAACAACAATCAAAACCGAAAGATAGATTTTTTAATCTTGATAAACCAATAAACTCTAAAAATGTGTGATAGCTTCGGTTGTGACTATGTACCATTCCCAACCGAGCTTTAACTTAGCGATGATCCTTGAGCTCATATCATGAGTTGTTTGAAGTAACCTAAGAACCAAAAATTGAAAAAATAGGTTGACTGATAATTTGTACAGAGCATGTGTGGGAAGTGTTTATAAACGGAAATGAGTGGTGGGAAAATGGGTTTTAGTTGTGGGTACTTCGAAATGTATGGATAAAAGGCGGCTTGAGGTTAATAAACATGAGCCAAACAAAGGCTAAAAGAGATAAAAAGGAATTTAACATCAGTTTAAACTTTCGGTTGCCTTGTATGAAATAAATGTCTTAGTAGTTCCTGATTTTCTATCATGTCCTAATATATATGCTATGAGTGAAGCCTAAGTCACAATGGAATGCAAACGTGTTCTTATATTTAATGTGGTAAACAATAATAATACAATAATAATCTGTCTATTTTCAATAGACTTGGGGCAATGACAAAAATCATTTTTCACCATTTAATCACGTTAGTTACCTCATTTGTAAATTAACACGAACAGATTTGCAAACTACTCGAATAAGCTAGTGTATTAGTCTCTTTCCCCAATCAAAGTGGTGTTTACAAATTGGTAAGTCGATTGGTGCTTCTGAAATCAGTTCTTTCTTATCAACTACATTTGTGAGACGGTGACGCTCTAGCTTTTAGATTCTAATTTTGTGTTCCATTCAATCAATGAGGTGATTCAAGAGAAGTTTTTCATCTGTAATGGTAGTAGAGATCAATGGAGGAAATTTTTCTATTAGTTTCCATCTGTTTTTATTTAGGTATGAGAAAATTTTTCCCTTAGAACCATGTGACCGTGGATAAGAAAACAAGTTTGTAGAAAAAGCGGCAACACGATATTGTGCATATTTGGTTGTGGATGCGTCCTTTTTATACTTTTGATTTAATTCCAGACTTGTGCATCTCCCTAATGCTTTGGGTGTTTCCTCATGTAAGATGGGAGAACTAAAGAAACTAGTGGAAGAAGGAAAGATAAAATATATTGGTCTATCTGAAGCCTCAGCTTCAACAATCAGAAGAGCGCATGCTGTTCATCCAATTACAGCGGTGCAATTGGAGTGGTCTTTGTGGAGCAGAGATTCAGAGGCAGAAATAATTCCCACTTGCAGGTTTAATGATAATATTGATATTTTTGTATTTTGAGCCAAAATGTAATATAAAATTTAACACGATCTTTAGTGAAATTGTTTAGGGAACTTGGCATCGGAATAGTGGTATACAGTCCTCTTGGACAGGGATTCTTCTCTTCCGGTGCAAAGCTGGTTGAAACTTTGCCTGAAGGAGACTTCCGAAAGGTTTGTATAGACTTAAAGTTTCAAATTATGCGTGTGCATGCATTAAACCTTTCAAAATTTGTAATATTTAAGTAAAACATTTGGAATTACAAAGATCAGGTTAATGTCTCCAATTTTTTTCATTTTTTTTTTTTTTAATGCTCATATGCTCTGATCTTTTTACTTGGTTTTGGGTTTGACTTTAAAAGATTGCACTTTTTATTTTGCAGTTACAACCGAGGTTCCAACCCGAGAATCTGGAGCATAATAAGAATTTGTTTAAGAGGGTCAATGATATGGCAAACAAAAAGGGATGCACTCCATCACAGCTAGCTTTGGCCTGGGTTCATCATCAAGGAAGTGACGTGTGTCCCATACCTGGTACCACGAAAATTGAGAATCTCAATGAAAACATCAGATCATTGTCCGTAAAACTGACAAAAGAAGACATGGCTGAGCTTGAATCTATTGCTTCAGCTGATGCAGTGAAGGGTGATAGATATGGATCTGAAATTCCTACATGGAAAACTGCAGACACTCCTCCTTTGTCGACTTGGACAGCAGCTGCATAAAGAAAAATAGCGTTTTCTGTATGCTAATATTACCTTACTAGACAATTTGTACTTGTTCCCTTCACTATTGAATTTCAGTGGTCGAATAAAATTAACAGTACATGTTATAAGGACTCAATCATTACTAGAAATTGTGTTCCCTTGTCATATACTTAGACGATAAAATTGCAGGAGAAATGCATTGTTTACAATACACGCATTGCAAAAAGAGCAACACGGTATTGGATTTGTTGACGTTGAAAATTGCAAGGCCATTCTTGGAGAACTTAAAACCCCCTGTAAAGAGGACGTTGGTTACTGCAAAAGTATAAGCTAGTTCTCCCAAGCGAGCTTACTGTTGCGAACCAGGCAAAAGAGAGTGCATCAACAAAATTTTCCAAAAATTCAGGCCTTCAAGAACCTATTCTAAGTCGATTAGGTTACCTGACAAAGTCGGGTAACTTGGGACGAGAAAAGTTTAGCAATAGTGCTGAAAATGGATCAAATTCTACATGAACATTCACATTTCGCCTAACTTAAATTTTGTCCCTTGAATATATGAATAAATTGGCTTCCCCTTAAACTAGTGACATTGGTTCCTAAAAGTGATAATGTGAAAAAAAATAGTATCAGCGTTTTAATAATAAGCAGATTTATGCATTAATTTCTGTTGATTATTTTTTAATTAATTTCATAATTAATGTATAAAGTTAGTATTATATTATATTTTCAAATAATGAGAATTAGAATCCGAATTCATGCCAATGTCAAATTCCATTTTCCACATCACCAGATTTTAGGAACACAAATTGTCCAGCTTCACTTCTCTAGTCGAGAATAGGAATAGGAATAGGATTCCGAAACTAGTGGGAAATCAGGATGCAGACTAAACAAAGAACTTAGACGAGAAATAAAGATATTTTAGCTCCCGCCTCGTCTCTCGAAAATTCTGACACGACGGGGGATGAAGTTGGTCGAGCTGTTGTGTTGTCATCCTTACCAGATTGACAGTTTTCGTAGATGGATGCGACCATGGTGACGAAATTTGAGAATTGAAAAAAGAACGGATCAAAAGGCACCTACGTATAAATTCAGCGACCAAATAGAAATGGAAGAAACTCCCAAAATAAAATCCCAAAATTATTACCATTAAGCTGAAAAAAAATCTCAGACTTTTCTTCGGGAAACAAGATATTATTGTCCCATAAATTCCTGTTGAAGAACTGTGTCTGCTTCTTCAACAGTTATTTAAATTTATACTTTAATTACCAATTAATTACATTTTTTATTTACTTAATTACATTATTATACTATATTAACAGCAATCTCTCCTCTGCGAATATTATTTTTTCATTTTTCCACTCACTTTTTACCCTGTTTCTCTCTCTCTCTCTCTCTAGACAGCCATCAACCAATTTTCTCACGTTTTTATCTCTCAGATCTGTTAACTTTTTGTAGTGGTGGCTCAATTTTCGTCAGGTTTGAATTTGATCTTTTTTATTCAATCTGATTAATACAACAATGATGATTAGTTTTAATTTTCTTCTTAATTTTCGTTTTCTTGATTGTATCCCCGATCTAATTTGCTAGTTGTTTGTGTTATTTTACTCTCTGTTCAAATATGTTTTTAATGGATCAATTTGCATAGCGGATGACAAAAAGATCCACATTTCTGAAGTTCCTTTATGATTTGCGATTTGGTGTTTCTCGATGTAATGTAATATCTGGTTCTCTTTTTTGTTACTGGATATTTTTTGGATTTGGTCAGGCAATGTTTCTTGCTTAAATTTCATTTCCTGATTGAATTGACTCAAACTAAATAAAGAAAATGAAATACCGAGGGGTGACACTTCTTGTTGAAATTTGTATTCATCCTTTCGATAGCTCTCGCTGTGATTTAGTTCTCACCCTCAAAAGAAAGAAATTTACTGTATGTCAAGTATAATGGTTGATTATTTACCTTTTGGCAGTGTACAAAAATTGGAAGAGAATTTTCGATCTGTCCTCCTAAGCCAAAGCTGAAATGAAGAAGGTTTTTGGTCAAACTGTCCGCGAGATGTAAGTATAACTCTGTTTGCAAACATTTTTATCCCAAAATTCAGGTTTTTATATTATACATATTATATTGTCTCTTGTCATTATACTGATTTGTATGATATATAGGAAGCATATCAAAGTATTGATTGCAAAATTGTTTAAAATATTTGAAATCTGTCATTTATTTTTCTCAAAATAATTTTAAGTATATATCTGAATATATTTACTAATTCTGAAACTTTGTCTTTGCATTGCAAATGTACTTTAGAATCTAATTTTGTTTGTGCGGAGACTAGACTCTGAAACTTAATCTTATGAGTGTTACTTCCTCCTTGCAGTAAGAGAGAGGTGAATAAAAAGGTCCTGAAAGTCCCTCCTATAGAAAGAAAGGTAATTTTTGCAGTTTTTCTGCTTCTTCTATATTTTCCAAATTTCTTCAATGTCTTATGCTTACTTTAGTATTCACGGGAAGGTTGTAACTTTCCGGTTGTCACCTGCAAGCACTTAATTTTCCAAATAGCTTTTCTGTTTCCGTTTCTCTCTTTAACAGCATTTAACATTTGGTTTTCAGGTCCTTGATGCCACCAGCAATGAGCCCTGGGGTCCCCATGGATCTGTTCTCTTTGATATTGCTCAGGCATCAAAAAATTAGTAAGTTTAATGAATCTTCCTTGTGCTTTCTGATCATTCTTTTCGTCATAAAGTATTCATTTTTCATTTCAATAGTCATGAGTATCAGATGATTATGGCGGTAATCTGGAAGCGTATCAATGATACTGGAAAAAATTGGCGTCATGTCTTCAAGGTTTTTCTTCTTCCTTGTTTACGGAGAAGCTATGTATTTTGTCATTGAAATTCTTGTTTTGTTTTTACTATAACTTCTTGGGGACTTTCCCATCTATTCCTCCGTACTCTCTCCATACCCCTCTACAAATTGAAGAGAGCAGGATTTTTTGCTTTTACATATTTCTGTAAATGTTTTTTTTCCTAGGGAATATAATTTTTAAATTAGTTTTTCCGACCCCCATTTTTTGTGCATTGATGGTGACCTCTGTTTTACCTCATCCTGTTGTATGTATTCGCTGTTCTTTTTGGCATCTAGCATTCTTTTCAATATGCAAATGAACAATTTTCCAGGCTTTGACTGTTTTGGAGTACTTGGTAGCTCATGGATCAGAGCGTGCCATAGATGAGATCAGGGAACATACATACCAAGTGTCGGTGAGTTTATTTTTTATATCTACAAATTTTTAGATAAGCATGGAATTTCTTAGGATGATTAAGCTAGATTTACAGTGTATTTTTCTTTTGATAGGCATTGTTCGATTTTCAATATATTGATTCCAGTGGGAGGGATCAAGGAAGCAATGTTAGAAGGAAATCTCAGATTGTTGTAGCCCTTGTAAATGACAAGGAAAAAATACAAGAAGTTCGTGAGAAGGCTGCTGCTAACAGGGACAAGTAAGTCTGCTTCAAGTGTCCTGATTACCCTTGCCATGGCATAGTTACACCTCAGAAGTATCATTTTGTAACTATTACTTTCCATTTTGTTGATTCATTATATTAATCACTTGAGGTTAAATATGACTTTGTTTTGTCTCTGTATTTCAATCTAAAATCTGGAATGGTTTCACTTCATATATTCTTTTGGCTGTGACCATGCCAGATCATTACTATCAGTGCCTGCCTTTCTTGTTCTTTTTTGAAAATTTTGAAATTTTCTGAAAGGCGGAAAGATGATTATGATTCAATATGCACTTGTGTACATTCTGTTACCCAACTGTAATTTCAACCTGTAATTTTTGTTAAATTCTTATGCTCGTGTAGAGGTTGAATCATAAGTTAATGTTTTATTTTGCATCTTGAGCTAAGACTACAAGGATGTTGTCCCTTGTTCTCTTTTTCCATTTTTTTTAATGGTTTCTTAAAATTTTCAAAGTACACTATTAGGAGATGGGGGCATGGGGCTTTTAAGCCTGTTATCATGACATAAATGTACATCTTCCTCCGAGGGGAAGAAACCTTCATATGAGATGCCTCCTTGTAGGTTAATTTTGGGATAAATGTGGATAATGTCTGTGTTGCCTCGGACTGGTGATTGAAATTCTTGCAACCTTTTGAGGTTTTGTTATTAATCTTCTCATTTATTGTTTTGTAGCGTTTTAAAAAGAATAAATATGTAGGATTGGATTACTAAATAATCCCTAGCATTACCCTTGAATTTTGAAATTTTGTACCTGTCAACTAAGAGGTTGTACAGTGAAGGCAGAACTAATTTTAGCCTTACCTTAATCTTATGCGAATATGATTATTTAGGAGTAGTTATTCAATCTTACTGAAGTTTTTACCCAATAAACTAAGCCTTCTTCCTATTAAATTTGGGGTTGGCTAAAATGCAAACAAAATGTTTATTAGGATTTATGTTATAAGATTTCACAAAGTTATACTAGCTATCAACTTACCTCAACTCTTTTTATCTTGGTTTGCGACTGGCTATGAAAAACATAGGTGGTATTGTCAATTTGTTGTAGTTGCCATGAGAAATCAAATTTTGACGGGTGAAAACTTATGTTATCTTGGAAGTAGAGGGGAGAATGTTCATCTTTGGATAGTCTGGACTCTGCAGAATAGTAAAGCCTATGGACTAAAAAGCTTGAGAAACCAAAAATCTTGATAATATAGAAATCAGAAATCTTATTCTCTCCCCCTCTTTCTATTTTCTTTGGGAAGGTTTGGCCAAGGGTCAAAGCAGTTTCATTTAGTAATCTTTTCATTGTGCAATATGGGTATGGTGTTTCTCATGTTCAACTTTTAGTGGCTACCTCGTGTTGCATTTGGCATGCTTGGAATAACCAAAAAAATCCAGATAGTATGTATGAATTTATGTTTTGACTGTATACGGATGTTGGAATAGGTATCGCAACACGTCAACTGGTGGTGGCATGTATCAGCCTGGTTCTCAGTCGAATGCAGGAGGATATGGTGGCAGATATGATGAGGATCGTTATGGTAGCAGATATGACGGGCGAAATGACTATGGAAGAGAACGAGAATGGGGCAGCAGGGATGATGACAGATATGATAGATATGGTGATTCATATGGCCATGATGGAGACAGGTATACTAGAGATAACGAGGAGCGGTATGGCCAAGATGGTTACAGGGACGATGACTACCGTGGAAGAAGTCAAAGCAATGATGATTATCAGGCTGGGTCACAAACTAGAAGCACCGATAGGAATGAGAACCCTGCTTATGAAGATGATGGACGAAGTTCTTCCAGGTTTTTAAGTTTTCTAACGTTTACGTAAAAATTAAAATCCACCTTTGCAGTCAAATATTTTAGTGTTTCCCTTACAAAAGATATTATTGTTCTGTTATTTTCAATGATAAACCCAAAAGGCTAAATAATGACGTTATAAGCATGAAATAGTTTTTCTATGAAGTGTTAAAAGTATGGAAAAAGAACAAATGTGCACATTTTGACTGGATATCATTCTAGGATTGATTATCATTGTAGTTTCTCCGAAGTTTTCAAGTGAGGGAGTTGCATTATTTACGTTAATATTTTACACGTAAGATGTTTTTGGTTTGTTTATTACATATATTGATTAAAATTTTAAATTTTCCAATTGTAGAGTTAGTAATGACAAAGGCGATGATCATTCTCAAAATGGAAGGTAATTCTGGGAAAACCTTTTCATGCTATTAATAATTTTAGAGGAATATATTTTTATCTTTGGCTTTTTTGCCAATTATTTCTGGCAGGCTTAGTTTATTGCGAACAAGCTTAGTTGTTTTTGCTGTTCTTGTAGCATGGCCGGCGGGCACCTTGACCGTAAATATTCTGATGCAAGCGTCGGTGCTCCTCCTAGTTATGAAGAGGTTGTTGGTACTGCACGCAGTCCCACTCTTAGTGAAAGGTAATAAACTTCTATCCACAACCTAGCTTCTGCTTCAATTATTTCAAATCTCTTCTAGCTCCCTATTGTCAAAAGGGATGGAGAACTACCAGTTGTTCCTAAAGCATCCTCTCCTCCTGCAAGTGTTAGTCCAAGTCATTTGACAACATCTGCTTCACACCTGGCTCCTGTTTTACCACCAGCGCCATGTCCAGCTCCTGATAATGATGGGGAAGTAGACGACTTTGGTGAATTTGACCCTCGCAGTTCATTTTCAGGTAATGGAATATCTGCATTCAGATATTTCACTGCCACACTATTCTCCTTAGTCTATCTTTTGTTAGTGGCTCCGCTTTGATAACAAGTCCACTTAATCAATGAGGATGGAGTCTTATTAAATAAAATCAAAGTTTCTTGTGACAGATTAAGCAAAAGGTGAAATATCCAATAAATATATGCTTTTTGTGCAAGTTGATATACTTTCTTTTATGATCTTATGCTGCTGGACAATTTGAACTCTATAATTTTAGATTTACCAAGAGTTTCCAGATGTCTTCTTTACTACTACTTTTTGAAACCCTTTTATGTACTTGAGGTGTATCTATTTCCATATGATGATGGCTACAGGAGAAAGCCAAATTATATGTTGGCTTTTTCCATGAACAATGCAAGCAACTCTTTTTCCTTGCATATTATTTTCTTTCTAGACCATCGTGCTGCTGAAAAAGAGGTTCAGGTATTGATATGGTGGCCCAAGGCATTTCAAATTTTTTTTGAATTTACAACAATCTGCATAACCTGCTATGCCTTCATGCTGGTTAAATAGAAAAGTGGAAAGTTAACTTGTAGAATATTGGTTGGCTTGTCTTGCACGTGTGTCATTTATGGTTGGATCTTGCTCTCATAACCAATTACATTAAATTGTTTTTACAATTTTACCAAGAATCCTTTCGAACTTGTAGCTGTGCTGGTTTTTTCTGTGCACTTCAGTGAGCTGGTTCTATATGTATACACCTAACTATTTTCTATCGTCGATCTTCACACTGGACACGAACATTCCTATTATGCTTAGTCATACCATAGGTGATATAAGGAACTAAATAACCTGTTAGAAATTGCATTGTCTTCTCTGGAAGCTGCTACTAGGCTTGTAGGCATTTGATGATCTATTAACCGAAGCAAATTATCATATTTGTTCTTCTGTATATCTCTCTGCTTTAAATCTTTTTCCACTTTCAAGGAAGTTTATGTGACATCTGGATAACTGTATGACTATCAAATCTAAGCTAATGAGAGGGGAATAGGGAAGTTTTTTTTGTGTTTTGAATCTGACAAGAATTTGCACATGGATGTACATGATCATTGATATGTTAACTAGATCGAGTTGACATTTTTGGTTTTGTGCTGAAATCTCACCAACATACTCGACTTATTTATGAGCAAGGTTAAATGGATAGGAGACACGGCGAAAGAATTAATGAACACATGATATAAACTTGTGTATGGCCCAATGTTGCCTAATCATGAAGTTTGTTCATTTATGATACAACCTATCGATGTAAAAGCTTATCTTGACTGATTCTTTTGCCTCTTTGAACAGCTATCCCAGCCATTTCAAATGGTACTGTTCCAACTACTTCTGGTGCTGCGGAAATGGATTTACTGGGCCCTTTTTCTGAGCCATCTTCAAACTCATTAGCTCCTGTGTCTGCTGCACTGGGAACAGCAACCTCTGAGACTAATGCCTCACCGAACTCCAGCTCCGTTACCACATTTACGCCCACACCGTCACCATTCAGAGTCTCTAATCAGGTAATCTTTGTATGATTCTAGTTACTTCAAAAGTAAATCTGATTTTAAATTTTATCTTGTATAGCTCATTTTCTCAGTAGCCTTTAAAGAGTCCCTTAGGTGGTATCACTTGTGGCTTCAAGTTGATTTAATCAATCTGAGAGTTATCAATGAATTTCCTGATTTCATTCTTTGGATGGATTATTTAACTCAGATCCTAGTCGAATTAGCCTAGACCCTGTTGGACCCATGTCTGGTTAAACTCCTTTTAAGCACATTTGCTTCATGAAATGTTTTAACAATGACGTAGAATATGATTTGGGAAAAGAAGAAAGCTGAAAACAGAGTTCATCTGCTCTGGAGCTGATTCTTGCTAGGTTTATAGTTCACCTAGGAGACGAAATATATGAATAATTTTCTGAAA
>CAIGRK010198350.1:0-16356 GCA_903798315.1 Fraxinus greggii | reverse complement strand
AAAAGCTTCATCTTGATAGAATGAAATTTCAAATCAACTTGAAATTTATAGTTCCGAACATGAATGTACCTCCCGATGATGTAGCCGATGATGATGATTTGCAATGGTACATTCCTATTCACACGCAAGCAGCCCTTTGTGTAATTGTAGATCAATACGATGTTGGAGAGAAAGAGACGAATGTCGGAGTTGATCTTTTATCACCAACAGATGAGACATTGTATGGGCATGAAGAAGTTGGCGTATTCGAAGTAGAAGAGCCACGCATTATTTCAAATACGGATGTCCACCTACTAGAAGGAAATTCATATATTGGAAATGCAAAGGAATCGAAAGATCAACAAGACATTGAGGAGAATCAAATATTTTTCAGAAAGAAACAACTACACACAAGGCTTCGAGCAGAAGCTTTGATCGAGAAGTTTCATTTCAAAGTTAAAAAGTCGAATACCAGATATCTCAGTGTGTGTTGAGTGGATACCATCTGCAATAGGCTATGACGAGTTTCGAAGATAAAAAATTCAGATATATTCAAGGTTTGGAGGTACGTACCTAAGCACACATGTTCTTTAGATGTTCGAAGTAATGCACAAGTCCATGCTACCAGTACACTAATTGGGCATCACATAATACGACGATTGGATAATGCAAACCAACCGTACATTCCCGCGGGTATTATTAGGGATATGGAACATGAGTTCGGCGTACGAGTTAGCTACAACGAAGCATGGAGGGGTAAAGAGAAGGGTCTTGAATCGCTCTGAGGTTCACCTGAAGAGAGTTTTTAAAAATTGCCCTCGTACTACCATGTGTTAACTGAGAAAAACCCCGAAACTGTTCCACACATTGAGCTCGACAACGACAACACGTTCTTGTACTTCTTCTTAGCATTCGGGGTGAGTATACATAGCTTTCGAGATTACATGAGACCGATCATTTGTGTTCACGGGAGTCATTTGAAGGGTCAGTACAAGGGAACTCTATTAGTTGCTACAACACAGGATGCCAACTTGCAGATATATCATGTTGCTTAGGGAATTGTCGACGGAGAAACAAATGGATCCTGAAATTAGTTTTCCACGAAGTTGAAAGATGTAGCTGAGGACTCAGAAATGGTAGTGTTTGTATTAGACTGGAAGAAGAGCATTAAGCGGGCAATATCCAAGTTGTACCCACTTTCCCACCATGGTGCCTGCATGTGGCATATTAAGAAAAATCTCATCGCTAGGTATAGCAGTAGCAATGTTGTGTAATTCAAGCGTGAATTACTAGCATACCACGTATCAGAATTCGAACAGCTGATGGAACGAATTAGAACCATCAAACCAGCAGTTGCTTCTTATTTAGAACGTGTTAGGGATGGCACAAAAGATCGTCGGCTCGGGCTCGACCTAGAAAAAGCTTGAGCCGGGCCTAGCTCGGGCTCGGCGACACGGGCCATTTCGGCCCGTACGAGCTGCTCTTTAAAACAAACTTTTTAACAACTTTATTGCATACACTAATTTTTTTTTGTGGAATTTGATGGATCATATAGCGAAGCTGGCTTCACAAAAAGCCTTGGTGATCTTTAGTAAGAGTACATGTTGCATGTGCCATGCTATCAAGAGATTATTTTATGAGCAAGGTGTGAGTATTATGATCCATGAGCTCGATGAGGATTCGAGAGGAAAAGAAATAGAGTGGGCTCTAATGAGGGTAGGATGCAGCCATGTTATCCCGACTATTTTTATTGGTGGACAACTCGTTGGGTCTACTGATATTGTCATGACTCTTCATCTCGATGGATCACTTAAAATGTTGTAGAAAGATGCTGGAGCTATATGGCTAGTCACAAATGGAAACCCATGTTTTGCACTATATAGTAAAGCCAGCGCCAAAAACATGATTTTCACAACTTTTTTTTTCCCTTTTCCTCTTTCCTAGGAGCAGATTTAATCATAGTATAGCGGCCGCGTGTAGGCACATATGACTTTTGCTTGTGCAGTTGTAGCCCAGGCAGCTCTCAAAGCACATAAGGCAGCTTTAATTTTTAATTTTTTTTAAGTTTGTAAATTACATTTTTTTAATGCTTGACTTAGCTCGTCAAGGGCCGAAAATGGCCTGTGACATGGGCTGGCTCAGGTCGGCCAGATTCTCGGCTCGATCCCATCGGGCCATAAGTTGGTCCAACTCGGGCTTTTTCTCTGCGAGCCATGGACCGTTCGAGTCGACGAGCCACATTGACATCCCTAACTTTGCTACAACCTCAATCTATCTCTATCACACCACTTAACCACACACCCATTGCCTCTTTCTTTCTCTCACACTCCATTTTGATATGCTCATAAAAGATATATACTCAGCAAAGTCGGTGAATTGGACTTCTTAAATTTTAGATGAATCTGTCAAGGGCGATGAAGCTAAATTAGTCAAAAAGCTCTAGAATAGTGGTAATGAAGTAAATAAATCCTAGCACCAGCACCTTCAAGATTCTTCTTCAATGATAATGATTTCTTCTCTCCTATCGATTGTTGCTTCCCAATATATGGGCATCGAGAATTTAAAGGAAATTTACTGCACTGGACCGATTGAGGTAAATTAGTTAGAAAGCTCTGGAATAATGATAATGATGTAAATAAATCCCAGCACCATCACCCTCAAGATTATTCTTCAATGATGATGATTTCTTCACTTCTATCAGTTGTTGCTTTCTAGTATTAGTATGTCGGCATCGAGAATTTGAAGAAAATGTGCCTGCATTGGACCCTCCATGGCTCCGCCCCTTATCTAGACTCTCAATTTTCAGTGCATAGATTAATTTGCGTTATGAAAATTTGGCGAAGCATACAACATCTATTTGTTTTTGTTAAACGTGTTTGGATAATTTGTTTTTAAATAAAAGAAGTTATTTATTTTAAAAATGTTTTTTTATCTTAACTTACCCATTCTCTAATTTTCAACAACGAAAAGCATTTTGTTTTCTATGAATTTGTTTTCTTAGTACAGAAGTTTCAACGCCTGTTTGGTGTAAATTTAAAAAATTAAATTTTTAATAAAGTTAAGTATGGTTGAAAAATTATAAATCTTATGAAATATGTAATCAAAATTAATTATTGACTTTAATTTTAAATTAAATCAAATTATAATCTATACCCAGCAATCATCATGCTTGTATATCTTCATGGTCACGTGCAAATTTCAGTAGTAACCGATACAACATTATGATGAACAACAGTACGGAGTCCCTTAATTCAGTCCTCAGATGACAACGAAGTTTCCCAGTAACCTCGTTGGTCGACAACATTAGGTCTTTGATGCAATAGTGGTTTTTCGAGAGAAAAATCGCATCCACCAAATGCCAGAGTACTTTGACACCGAAGATGGAGGGAGAATTGAGAAAATCGTTTGACGCCGGTGCAACATTACAAGTACGTCACTTGGATGAACTCTTGTTAGAGGTTGGTGTAGGCATGAACATGTGTACTGTCGACCACGTAGGCAACACGTGTTCCTGTCGAGAGTTCTAGATGTGGCAGATATTGTGTGCACATGCATCCCCAGTAGCTTGCGCAAAGGAGAAATCACTTCTTGACTTATGTTCCACGTACTACACCACTGAGTTCTGGCAAGTCGCATGCAGTGAAGTTATCCATCCAAATGGAATGGAGTCCGACTGGATGGTTCTTCATGCAATTCGTTCCATTGATACTTCACCCCCAAATATACGTAGACCACCAGGATGACCTCCTAACCAACGAAAACGGTCAAGCCATGAAAGGTCAATGAGCACGCGAAAATGTGGACGTTGCAGTGGTTACGGACACAACAAACAAACATGTAGGAATCCGAGACCATTAACTAACCCGGGCACTTGAATGTTTTATGTATTCATGTTGACATCAAATTCGTCATTCCTGAATAATATCATTTTATATTTCTAAGTTGATAATGATCGGATTGTTCGCTGAAGACCCGGGCGGGGAGAGCTTCATAGCAACATCAACATGAGGAGTCTTTTGCTTGAAAATGACATAGTAGGAGGAAGAAGATTAATTGTGGTAGAAATTTGTTGTGAGGAATTGTGTTTGCGCATTGTTTTTGAAGAGTTTTGCATGCTTATATAGAGGAGTAAAACATGGTGTAATTACATTACAAGAGCACACACCAGCCCCTATCTATGTGATTACAATTGATTGACATCATAGACTTTGTGCTTGTCATGTGAATAGCAAATTTGTATTTATTACCAACATGATTTGGTTGAAGTCAACACAATACCATACTACACTCATCTTGAGAACTTTTTATTAATGATAATAGATTTATAACACAACTTCGATTGAAATCTTATTAAGGAACTTCTACGTGTAATCGATTCAACTTAGTCCTTGACATTTCAGGTTGTTCTCGTCATTTCAAAAGTAGTTAACGACATTTGGACCCTGATATTCACAACACTTGATAGCTCATGTATCTAGAACGAGATTTCATTCCGTTTCCGTCAGTTCTATACATTTCCAATATTTCTCGGCATTTAAAATGTTATTCTCGAGAACTAAAATTTCAACTGCCAGGAACGATTCATAAATTGTACACAAAATAACACCTAAACAACATGCAATTAATAAAACAAAATATTGTTTCCATTTTACTTCTACATTCATATTAAAAACCATACCATAGATTAATTTGAGTTATGAACATTTGGCGAAGCATACAATATATATTTGTTTCTGTTAAACGTGTTTGGATAACTTTGTTTTTAAATAAAAGAAGTCATTTATTTTAAAAATAATTTTTATCTTAACTTACCCATCTCTCATTTTCAACAACGAAAAGCATTTTGTTTTCTATGAATTTGTTTTCTTAGTACAGAAGTTTCAACGTCTGTTTAGTTTAAATTGAAAAAAATCAAATTTTTAATAAAGTTAAGTATGGTTGAAAAATTATAAATTTTATGAAATATGTAATTAAAATTAATTATTGACTTTACTTTTAAATTAAATCAAATTTTAATCTATACCCAACAATCAACGTGCTGGTATATCTTCATGGTCACGTGCAAATTTCAGTGGTAACCGGTACAACATTATGATGAACAATAGTGCGGAGTCCCTTAATTCAATTCTAAGATGACAATGAAGTTTCCCAATAACCTCATTGGTCGACAAAATTAGGTCTTTGATGCAACATTGGTTTTTCGAGAGGAGAACCGCATCTACCAAATGTCAGAGTACTTCGACACCGAAGATGGAGGGGGAATTGAGAAAATCATTTGACGCCGGTGCAACATTACAAGTACGTCACTTGGATGAACTCGTGTTAGAGGTTGGTGTAGGCATGAACATGTGTACTGTCGACCACATAGGCAACACGTGTTCCTGTCGAGAATTTCAGATGCGGCAGATACTGTGTGCACATGCATCCCCAGTAGCTTGCGCAAGGAGAAATCACTTCATGACTTATAATCCACATACTACACCACTGAGTTCTGGCAAGCCGCATGCAATGAAGTCATCCATCCAAATGGAATGGAGTCCGATTGGATGGTTCTTTATGCAATTCGTTCCATTGATACTTCACCCCCAAATATATGTAAACCACCAGGATGACCTCCTAACCAACGAAAACAGTCAAGCCATGAAAGGTCGTTGAGCACGCGAAAATGTGGACATTGCAGTGGTTACGGACACAACAAACAAACGTGTAGGAATCCTAGACCATTAACTAACCCGGGCACTTGAATTTTTATGTATTCATGTTAACATCAAATTCGTCATTCCTGAATAATAATTTTACATTTCTAAGTCGATGATGATCGGATTGTCCGCTGAAGACCCGGGCGGGGAGAGCTTCATAGTAACATCGACATGAAGAGTTTCTTCGCTTGAAGAAGATACAGTTGGAGGAAGAAGATTAATTGTGATAGAAATTTGTTGTGAGAAATTGTGTTTGAGCATTATTTTTGAAGAGTTTTGGATGCTTATCCCCAGGAGTAAAACATGGTGTAATGACATTACAAGACTACACACCAACCACTATCTATGTGATTACAATTGATTGACATCATAGACCTTGTGCTTATCATGTGAATAGTAAATTTGTATTTATTACCAACATGATTTGGTTGAAGTCAACACAATACCATACTACACTCATCTTGAGAACTTTTTATTAATGATGATGGATTTATAACACAATTTCGATTGAAATCTTATTAAGGAACTTCTACATGTAATTGGTTCGACTTAGTCCCTTGACATTTCAGGTTGTTCTCGTCATTTCAAAAGTAGTTATCGACATTTGGACCCTGTTATTCACAACACTTGATAGCTCATATATCTAGAACGAGATTTCATTTCGTTTCCGTCAATTCTATACATTTCCAATATTTCTCGACATTTGAAATGTTATTCTCGACATTAAATACATGTTATTCTCAACAACTAAAATTTCAACTGCCAGGAACGACAATTGATAAATTGTACAACAAATAACACCTGAACAACATACAATTAATGAAACAAAAAAATGTTGCTTCCATTTTACTTCTACATTCATACTAAAAACCGTACCATAACCCAATTTGTTTTTTCCAAAAGATAAGTAATAATGTTGCAAATGTTAGTCCAAAACACAAGGTGATTTGTTTCATCAACATCACAAAATGACTATGCATCCCTTTTACCCTTTCTACGGCCAGAACGTGTGAAAGGAGTCCGCATGTTAACACTTTGCATCTTGACTCTCAGAGATCGAGGTCGAGTTTATTTTTTTTACCATTGACCATATTTCTTACGGGGTAGCATGTTTGTTTTAGGTATTCATGTTAGCTAATCTTATTTACGTTGATGACATGCAGATATGGAAGATGTTATGAGATTCGTTGTCTCGCATGGTGGTAAATTCGTCGGTGTAGAGGATGAGTGGAAGTGGTTTAAGAACCGAACATCAATTGTTATTCAATGAGACATTAAATATGAAGAGCTTGTCAATAAATTATTCGAAAAGCTTCATCTTGATAGAATGAAATTTCAAATCAACTTGAAATTTACAGTTCTGTACATGAATGTACCTCCCGCTGATGTAGCCGATGACAAGGATTTGCAATGTTACATTTCTATTCACACACAAGCAGTGCTTTATGTAATTGCAGATCGATATGATGTTGGAGAGCAAGAGACGAATGTCAGAGTTGATCCTTTATCACCAACAGATGAAGCATTGTATGGGCATGACGAAGTTGGTGTATTCAAAGTAGAAGAGCCATAAATTATTTCAGATATGGATGTCGGCCTACTAGAAGGAAATTCATATATTGGAAATGCAAAGGATTTGGAAGATCAACATGACATTGAGGAGAATCAAATATATTTCTAGCAAGAAACAACAACACACAAGACTTGGAGTAGAGGCTTTGACCGAGAAGTATAATTTCAAAGTTAAAAAGTCGAATACCAGATGTCTCAGTGTGAGTTATGTGGATACAAACTGCAATTGGCTATAACGAATTTCGAAGATAAAAACTTCAGATATATTCAAGGTTCGGAGGTAGATACCTAAGCACACATGTTCTTTAGATGTTCGAAGGAATGCACAAGTCCATGGAACCAGTGCACTAATTGGGCATCATATAATGTGACGATTGGATGATGCAAACCAACCGTATACGTTCCCGCGGGTAGTATAGGGGATATGGAACGTAAGTTCGATGTATGAGTTAGCTACAACGAAGCTTGGAAGGGTAAAGAGAAGGGTCTTGAATGGCTCCGAGTTTCACCTGAAGAGAGTTTTCAAAAATTGCCTTCGTGGTGAGTATACGTGGCTTTCGAGACTGTTCCACACATTGAGGTTGACAACGACAACACATTCTTGTACTTCTTCTTAGCATTCGAGGTGAGTATACGTGGCTTTCAAGATTACATGAGACTGGTCATTTGTGTTGGTGGGAGTCATTTGAAGGGCCAGTACAAGGGAACTCTATTAGTTGCTACAGCGCTGGATGCCAGCTTGCAGATATATCCTGTTGCTTGGGGAATTGTCGACGGAGAAACAAATGCATCCTGGAATTGGTTCTTCACGAAGTTGAAAGATGTAGTTGATGACTCAAAAATGCTAGTGTTTGCATCTGATCGGAAGAGGAGCATTAAGCGGGCAATATCCAAGTTGAACCCACTTTCCCACCATGGTGCCTGCATGTGGCATATTGAGAAAAATCTCATCGCTAGGTATAGCGGTAGCAATGCCGTGTTCTCGTTCAAGCGTGAAGCACTAGCATACTGCATATTAGAATTCGAACAGCTGATGGGATGGATTAGAACCATCCGACTAGTAGCTATTTCTCATTTGGAACGTGTTAGGGATGGCAAAAAAGCTCTTCGGCTCGGGCAGGACCCGAAAAAAGCCCGAGCCGAGCCCGGCTCAGGCTTTGTAGAAGACACGGTCCCAGCCCCATTTTAAGGTATGAGCACGAGCCGACACGGGCCGTTTCGGCCCGTACAAGCTGCCCGTTAAAAAAACTTTTTAACAACTTTATTGCGTACACTAATCTTTTTTGTGGAATTTGATGGATCGAATAGTGAAGCTGGCTTCACAAAAAGCCGTGGTGATCTTTAGTAAGAGTACATGTTGCATGTGTCATGCTATCAAGAGACTATTCTATGAGCAAGGTGTGAGTATTATGATCCGAGAGGAAACGAAATGGAGTGTGCTCTAATGAGGCTAGGATGCAGCCCTGCTGTCCCAGCCGTTTTTATTGGTGGACAACTCGTTGGGTCTGCTGATACTGTCATGACTCATCATCTCGATGGCTCACTTAAAATGTTGCTGAAAGATGCTAGAGTTAATGGCTATTGTTACAAATGGAAACCCATGTTTTGAACTATATAATAAAGCCTGCGGCAAAAACATGATTTTCACACCTTTTTCTTCCTTTTCCTCTTTCCTAGGAGCAGATTTAATCATAGTATACCTGCCGCTTGTAGGCACCTATGACTTCTGCTTGTACTGTCATAGCCCAAGTAACTGTCAAAGCACACAGCTGCCACGCAGACAGCTCTATTTTTTTAATTTTGTTTTAAGTTTGTAAATTACTTTTTTTGGCCTTCACTCAGCTCGTCACAGACAAAAAATGGCTCGTGACATGGGCTTTCTTGGGCTTGACCAGATTCTCGGTTCGGTCCCACAGGGCTATGAGCCGACCCAAATCGGGCTTTTTCTCGACGAGACACAGGCCGTCCGAGTGGCGAGCCATATTGACATCCATAACTTTGCTACGACTTCAATCTATCTCTATCACACCACTTAACCACACACACATGTCCTCTTTCTTTCTCTCACACTCCATTTTGATACACTTATAAGAGATATATACTCAGCAAAGTCGGTGAATTAGACTTCCTAAATTTTAGATGAATTTGTCAAGGGTGGTAGAGCTAAATTAGTCAAAAAGCTATAGAATAGTGGTAATGAAGTAAATAAATCCCAGCACCGGCACCTTCAATATTCTTCTTCAATGATAATGATTTCTTCACTCCTATCAATTGTTGCTTCCCAATAATGCAACCATTGGATGATGTAAACCAACCGTACTTTCCTGTGGGTATTATTGGGGATATGGAACATGAGTTCGGTGTATGAGTTAGCTACAACAAAGACTGGATGGGTAAAGAGAATGGTCTTGAAAGGCTCCGAGGTTCACCTAAAGAGAGTTTTCAAAAATTACCTTCGTACTGCCATGTGTTGACTTAGAAAAATCCCAAAACTGTTGCACTCATTGAGCTCGACAATGACTGTTGACTTAGAAAAATCCCAAAACTATTGCACACATTGAGTTCGACAATGACAACACATTCTTGTACTTCTTCTTAGGATTTGAGGTGATATATGTGGCTTTCGAGATTACTTGAGACCAGTCATTTTTGTCGACGAGAGTCATTTGAAGGGCCAGTACAAGGGAACTCTATTAGTTGCTTTAGCTCAGGATGCCAACTTGCAGATATATCATGTTGCTCGAGGAATTGTTGACGGAGAAACAAATGCATCCTAGAATTGGTTCTTCACGAAGTTGAAAGATGTAGTTGACGACTCAGAAATGCAAGTGTTTGTATCAGATCGGAAGAAGAGTATTAAGCATGCAATATCCAAGTTGTACCCGCTTTCCCATCATGGTGCCTGCATGTAGCATATTGAGAAAAATCTCATCACTAGGTATAGCAATAGCAATGCCGTGCTCTTGTTTAAGCATGAAGCCTAGCATACCGCATATCAGAATTCGAACAGCTGATGGGACGGATTAGAACCATCCGACCAATAGTTGCTTCTTATTTGGAACGTGCTAGGGATGGCAAAAAAGCTCGCCGGCTCAGTGACTCGGCTCGAAAAAAGCCCGAGCATCGGTTCTACCGAGCCGAGACTCTGGCCGAGCCCCATTTTGGGGCATCGGCCTGAGCCGACAATGGTCGGCCCGTACGAGCTGCCCGCTAAAAAAGCGTTTTAACTACTTTATTGCATACACTAATTTTTTTGTGGAATTTGATGAATTTTATAGCGAAGCTGGCTTCATAAAAAGCCGTGGTGATCTTTAGTATGAGTACATGTTGCATGTGCCATGCTATCAAGAGATTATTTTATGAGCAAGGTGTGAGTATTATGATCCACGGGCTCGATGAGGATTCGAGAGGAAAAGAAATGGAGTGGGCTCTAATGAGGCTAGGATACAGGCCTGCTGTCTCGACTGTTTTTATTGGTGGACAACTCGTTGGGTTTGCTGATACTGACATGACTCTTCTTCTTGATGGCTCACTCAAAATGTTACTGAAAGATGCTAGAGCTAAATGGCTATAGTCACAAATGGAAACCCATGTTTTGAATTATATAAAAAAGCCAGCGCTAAGAACATGATTTTCACACTTTTTCTTCATTTTCTTCTTATTTAATCATAATATAGCTGCCATGTGCAGGCACCTATGACTTCTACTTGTGCAGTCATAGCCCAGGCAACTGTCAAAGCACACAACTGCCACGTAGGCAGCTTTATTTTTTTGTGAGGAATTTTGTTTAAGCATTGTTTTTGAAGAGTTTTGCATGCTTATATAGAGGAGTAAAACATGGTGTAATTACATTACAAGACTACACACCAACCCCTATCTATGCATTACAATTGATTGACACCATAGACCTTGTACTTGTCTTGTCAACAGTAAATTTGTATTTATTACCAACATGCTTTTATTGAAGTCAACACAATACCATACTACACTCATCTTGAGAACTTTTTATTAATGATGGTGGATTTATAACACAACTTTGATTGAAATCTTATTGAGGAACTTCTACATGTAATTGGTTCGACTTAGTCCTTGACATTTCAAGTTGTTCTTGTCATTTCAAAAGCAGTTATCGACATTTGGACCCTATTATTCACAATACTTGAGAGCTCATGTATCTAGAATGAGATTTCATTTTGTTTCCGTCAGTTCTATACATTTGAAATGTTATTCTCGACATTAAATACCTATTATTCTCGACATTAAATACCTATTATTCTCGACAACTGAAATTTCAACTACCAGGAACGACAATTCATAAATTGTATACAAAATAACACCTGAACAACATGCAATTAATGAAACAAAATGCTGTTTCCATTTTACTTCTACATTCATACTACAAACCATACCATAACCCGAATTTTTTTCCTAAAGATGGGTTACAAAATAACATTGCAAAATGTTAATCCAAAACACAAGGTAATATGTTTTATCAAAATCACAAAATGACTAGGCATCCCTCTTACCCTTTCTACGACCAGAATGTGTGAAAGGAGTCCGCGTGTTAACACTTGGCATCTTGACTCTAAGAGATCGAGGTCGAGATGGCGGTGGAGCATGATTGTCAGAGGTTCTATAAGGGTGGCAACCACATCTGATGATTTTTTGGACAAGAGATCGATGTTGCAAGCATCTATTTAGGATGCCTCGACATGTTGTGCATCAGCCACAGTGTTGGGCAATGACATGTCATCGTAGTCATCACGTACATGCATATCTTCGTCGTCCAAATCACAACCAAATCCATCGAACTCATCACTAACCTTATGTGTCCCCATTTCTGTAGCTACATCATCGAACCTACGTTTCATCATACTTATCTGATCGGTCACATGGTCCTTCATGTAGCACACATAATCCCCATTTCCTTTTCGATACTAGTTAACCTCACGTTCATTTTCTCCCTCAATTCACCAAGCCTACTCAATCACCTCCATATGTACAGTCAACAGAGCTCTTATCTCATCCAAAGACACATGCCTCACTTTATCGCAATGCCCTTCTTCTCCACCTTCATCATCACTCAAATCATTCAGACGAAGTCCACTAGTGTTACATCTTCTAGATTTCTTAACTCGAATGTTCTCNTTTTCGATACTAGTTAACCTCACGTTCATTTTCTCCCTCAATTCACCAAGCCTACTCAATCACCTCCATATGTACAGTCAACAGAGCTCTTATCTCATCCAAAGACACATGCCTCACTTTATCGCAATGCCCTTCTTCTCCACCTTCATCATCACTCAAATCATTCAGACGAAGTCCACTAGTGCTACATCTTCTAGATTTCTTAACTTGAATGTTCTCATCAGTTCGTATCACTTCGCTTTCCAGTAGGCAATCCTATATTTTAGTTGATTGAGCAACAAGGTTGTCTAAAATAGGGTCTGCGACATCTTCCAATGGAACTAAAGTATGGTTGCAATTCTTCTTGAGTAGTAGCGCGTAGCGTCGCCCACAAATTTACCTACGAAGGGAGTTAGAATCATTGATTGTCTAAGCTAAAAGTATAATACCAGTTATGTATGTAAATTGCTCACATGATTCGTGTTAAAGAAATCTGAATATGTCTCGATTGAGGCTATCTTGTGCCAGACTACCGCAACATCCTCAAAATGTTGTGACCAATTTTGCTTAAAATCGAGCTCCCAACTTCGGGATAGCCTCGTATACCCACAACTACAACAAATTTATAATGGCGGTTACCATATACGGAGATACAAAACATGTGCAATGCATATAAATGAAATAAATGCGGACATATCTGTACTTGAACAGCAAGCGAGAATCCGTATAATGTGTGCGACATCCTGTTACAATCGTTGACCTTTGCCAAGTCTGCCTTTCTCCCCCATCCACGAAGCAATGATTTGACAAGAAGTTTATAACATATTGTTCCCCATGGGTAAGCATTGAAAAAATCCAAGTCGTTCACAATAAAAAGAGTTTCGGGATGTATTCTGACATTTCGGTCTTTGCAATTGAATACCCCTTCATTAATTGTGCCAATCCAGGTTTGTAACGATCATTATGGTTGACACATTTCAAGAAAACCTTCTCCAGGTCGCTACAAATTATTCGGTCTCTATTGGTAAACATTTTGTCGCGTAGCCGTGTTTTCTCTAAGATTTTATCGGAAGCTGACCCTTTAGGTAATTCACCACACTTCAAGCCAGTTATTAATGCAAACTCCGGCATTCCGAATCTTGCAAACCCTTTGGGTCACCTTGAACCAAGCCTCGAAATGTTTTGGACAAATCACGGATCTATTCACCATTTCATGAACTAATTGCATTGATAGTTTGTGCTCCGGTAACTTCGCAACATGTCCTATACAACTATCATCGAACATAGTCCGTTGTTGTTCATATAATTTGTTGAGCACAACTGTTATGTACTTAGTGTTGCTAACTTGTGAAATTTGGGCCAGAACGCGCTCTTCCTCCGTAATTTTGTATTGGTGTGAGGAAATCATCTACAAACAACAAAAACAAAGAATAAAACAACAAAAGATTAGTAACTGAAAAAACAAATAAAGATTTATGTAAGCAATCTAGAGGCACTCGCACTTGCACCTTACCAAATTTGCTACATAGTAATGTAACACATTAACAATCACAATAAGTGACATGGATACATGATGAATGCATAATTATTGAAGACAAAGAGTTAGAAGATGAAAAAAGGAAGGTAATTTCAGCCATGGTTGAATAATCAAATATAATTTCTCTCTTTCATTCTATATAAGCTGGGTGCACTAAGAGTTCCATCATCGTCATTTTTGGTCGATGATTCACTTACAACAGTTCAGATGGTAAAATTAGAACCTCACACACTAACAGTCATTTTTGATTGCCCACTAGGCTAATGATAAAGAAGTTTTACATTCATTGCAATTGGTTGTTACACTCAATTTAGTGAAATTTTGGCAGCATATAATTTAGTTTCCAGAACTAATGTCAAACTTGAATCATACAAAATATTTTTTCTTTGTTAATCATTTTATTAACTTAATTGTTAAAGCATACTCAAGTAACAATCAGAGGTCGAATTCCATTAACCCTGATTTATGTGGTCAATTTCATTCCTCAGCGTTGACATCAGTGTAATGACCTCTAGAATCAATTTTAGCACTATATCTTTATTTCTCTTTCCTAGTGACACCAATTTTCAAGAACTTAAGGTTAGAGCACAAAATGTCTTCACTTTTTACCAAGAAACTAGAACCTTTTGTTTTGTCTCTCTGTTTAGAATTCCAAATGAGTCAACCTCCATAAATCACAAAAGTATCACTTACTACATGCCACAATCGCTATAATTTCTTTCACAAAGATTCACCTGTTAGGTGACCAAGTAAACTCAGACACACTTTACTTACATAATGATCAACTACTATATTATTTTCTCATGGGGTGGGGGTAAGTGTGCACACCGAATTGTCTCACTAAATCCTGGAAAATGATTTGTTAACTCTACAAACTTACTTCTTGCACTAGCTTTTTATCTTTAAGCAAGCTCGAACTATTGAGAGTTTTAAGTAATTGCATTCAACATATGTTTTACAACAGACATTAAGCAAACACAACCAACCTTCAAGTGCAATTGTCTTAATCCATTAACCATATTGATCATAAGACCACTCATAGTCTTCCAATTCTATATGGCATTAAACCGCTGACACGATGATTATGAGATACAAGGCAATAAAACATAGTCAAAATACAATTGTTCACATGATACTTGAAAAATATGAGGTAACACATTAGAGCACATGCACATCAAGATCGAGCTTTCAGCCACTCACACACGGACCACGATCATATACTGGGGAACGTATTGACCTAAAAGCACATGGAATGAGGTAATTAAGAAACTTATAAACCTTTATGATTTAAATTTGGAGATGGCCCTTGCTAGAGCAAAGGGGAAAAGGAGGATTCATGCAGCCAATACCCCACAAGTATGGGATAAGGATTTGTTGAGCTGAATTGAGTTGGATTTTAAGACAACATGGCATAAGCAGTATCATAAAAGATGCTTTCCAGGAACATCAGCTAACTAGAATCTTACGAACCCAATAAAATATTTGGCATTTCACTATAGTTCACCAGATAACCCTTTAATTTGTTTGTAAAATTTTTACAAGGATCTGAGCCACAATGATCTTACGGGAAAATATGTTTCATAATTTCTACCATTTAGTGTCAGATCTCATAGTCCATTAATAAATAAAAAAAAGATTTGTAAGGATGTCAAGAATTGACCGTAAATTTCGAAACCCTTCGGCGCGATTCAAACAAAAATTGGAGGGGATTCACCACTCATTGGCTATGGGAGACCTGCGATCGGCATGGGCGACTAAAAAATGGTAATCAGGATGTGGCTTCTGCGTTTCGCATAAGGCTTCAAGGTTGAGAAAGAGATTAGGGCTTCAGGGTATGGCTTCTACGTTTCATGTTAGGCGATTTTGAATTGTAAGATTTTTTTTAAAAGTTGATGGGTCGGGTTGAGTGGTTAGTGACGGGTTTGATGGGTCCACCAACCCATTTCAAAAGAACAAAACTAAAAATTATGTAAAAACCTGATTTTGATTGATTTTCATGGGTATAGCTATATTCCTAACTGATTCAATCAAAGCCCAACTAAAAAACATTAAATATCCAATGGTTATTGACCAACTTGTAGGGAGAATGTAACATTTAATGTATGAATTGATATTTGTACTTTTTTAAATATATGTACTATAGATTGTGTCAAATTTCTATTTGCTAACACAATTTATAATTATTATATGAATAATTTTGATTGAATGGTGGAATTTGAAATTCTGTTTGAGGGCAATTTGATCTAAATTTTATCAAAACGGACATGGAACAAATTTTGGACATTTTTACAAATAACCATGATAATCTTTTTTGCACAAAATACAAAGGGACTCTTTGTTAAAAAGCCTAGTCAAACAAAGTAATTGGAAAAAAAGCCCACTCTCAATGTTTATTGATCAAATGGCCTCACTCAAAAAATACAATAAATAAAAGGTATGAAA
>CAIGRK010198299.1:0-15891 GCA_903798315.1 Fraxinus greggii | reverse complement strand
TTTTGATGTACTAAATACTAGCTTTAGTTGTATTTTATAAGCTAAGTATGATCTTATAGTGCAAGTATAGGTTGGCATATGTGTAAGTAGTAGTTGGTAGAAAGTCATGTTAGAAGTATGGTTTTGCATATGTATGGCTTCAGCCGGTTTCTATCATTGTAGTTGAATGAAATTCAAAGTTCTTCTCCTCTTTGTTTTCATAATCTATCGGTGTTTGTATTTTGTAGGATCAAGTATCAAGGAGTTGATCGTGAGGGCGCCTAAGCACGGAGCTCTCTTTTCTCTATAACTATATGTTGTACACATCTTATCTTCTTCATCTGTTGGGTCTTTACTTTGTAACGAGTCTAAAATGTTTAATGAAGTCTGGCAAAAGCAACTTGGATATCCTAATTCTAGGATTCTATCTTATGTATTGAAATCTGTTCTTTTACCTAATAAAGAGCTTTCTTCCTCTACTATATTTCTTGATTGTGCAACTTGGCAAAAGATTTCACATTTTTCCTTCTAAAGGAAGTAGAGCAACTCAAATATTTGAGATAATTCACAGTGATGTTTGGGATAACATCCTATCATTTCTCATGGTCACTACAAAAATTTTGCAACTTTTATCAATGACTCCAACAGATATACATGGTTTTATTTCTTTTGGCATAAAAAAAGTTTTTCCTATGTTCAAACTATTCTTAGCTCTTGTTGACACTCAATTTTCAGGCGTTCTTAAAATTCTTTGATCTGACGCAGGTGGGGAATATGTGTATCATGAGTTCTGATCTTTCTTGCAATCTAAAGGAATTATATCTCAATGCTCTAGTCCATATACTCCGTTACAAAATGGAGTAGCTGAACGAAAGAATCGTCATCTTTAGATGTTGTTAGGACGTTGCTCATTAAGTCTTTTGTTCCTCTTAAGTTTTGAGGAGGAGCACTTACCACAAAAGCCTTTCTTATCAATACACTTCTTAAGTTCTGGATTTTGAGTCTCCATATTTCAGGCTTTATCATCACTATCCTACCTTTAGAAATCTTCACACTTTTGGGTGTGTATGTTTTATACATCTTCCTCCATTTGCCCAATTTATTCATTGTGCATTCTCAGGATATAGTGTCACACAAAAAGGTTATTTATGCTATGATCCAAACTCTGATGGGGTTCATATTTCAAGGAATCTGCTCTTCTTTGAAAATCTATGGTTCTTTCCTACTCTTTCGTCACAGAAGCCTTCTCTTTCTCTCTGCTTTCTTTTGATGATACATCTAGTGTTCCTAGTACTCGAGTTGAAAGGTTCAATCCCATCATGGTATATCAGCAAAGACTTTCAGTGCTACCCCCTTCTGCACTATCTTGCCATCTGTTCCCTTGTGCCACTCCTATAGAGTGTCGGGTTTTCCTAACCGTTATGGATTTGAGTTGCTTAAAGAAGATGCCTATAATCCTGTACTCTCTACCATGATATCCTCTATTGTTATTCCTGCTAGTTACTCATGTGCAGTCAAAGAGAAATGTTGGCAGTATGCCATGCAGGAGGAACTATGTGCTCTTGAATCTAATGATAGTCTCGCAAGTGTCTATCATATTAATGTCAAGTATGATGCCAATTTGGATAGATATAAAGCTTGCTTAGTAGCTCTTGAAAATAACTAAGAATATGGTCTGAGCTATGATGAGACTTTTGCTCTGGTAGCCAAAAATGACTACTATCTATTATATTGGCTATTGCTACTTCTCAAAATTGGGTTTGCACCAAGTGGATATAAATAATGCATTTCTTCACAAAGATCTCAAAGAAGATGTTTATATGCGTTCTATTGCATGTTTACTTTCCACCCCTACTTCTATAGTATGCAAGTTGCATCGCTCCTTGTATGGTCTCGAACAAACCCCGTGCGTGGTATGAAAAATTTACGTCTACCTTACTCAAGTTTGCTTTTCTCAAAAATAAGTATGATGCATCTTTGTTTCTTCACAAAAGAGAGACTGCTGTTATGATTTTCTCGGTGTATGTGGATGCATAATCATCACAGGTACTTATACAGTTCTAATCTCCCAATTAAACCAGCATTTAAATAACTCTTTTCACATGAAGGATATGTGATCTCTCACATATTTTCTTGGTCTAGAAATTACTATTGGTTCACGTGGTACTTTTCAGTTACACTACAAGTATGCTAAAGACTTGGTGGCTACCGCTAGTCTCCAGAACTTTACACATCTTGATATTCCCATTGAACAATCTCAAGCTAAGCAAAGTAGATCTTGACTCAGTTATCATACCTCACAACCCATCGTACTCTTGATAGCAGCTTGGTTTATCTTACAATCACTAGACCTGATATCTCTTATGTAGTCCATCAGGTAGTCCGTCAGGTTAGCTAGTACATGTCTTCTCCCCGGCACCTCTATATGGCAGTAGTTCGAAAAATTATCAAATATGTTCAGTCAGGCCTGCCTTGAGAACTTTGAGGCCCTAGACAACTAATTATTATAAGGCTTTAAATATAATCTTTTTACTTGAATAACAATACTAAGATATTGGTTTCTACCACAACGATTTCCATACTTTTTCTCCTTGGCTCTGCTACTTACAGGATCAAAATCTCAAACAAGAAGTCCTTTTACAACTATATTTAAGGTATGTCTTTAACATAGGTTCTCTGAAGACTAGCCAATCCAAAGTTGGAAGAATGACGTATTTTATGTTGTTTTAATAGGTCTAGGCTGCTTTAGGATAATATAATGCCGTTTTGATAAAGACGGAAGAATAGATCATGGTTCTTGAAGAAACAGTAAACAAATAAAATCAAGGATAACACCAAGCAAATGGATGAACACTCTCTAAATACAAAGAAAAGGAGGCCAAAGCAAAGCCAATCATCACCCAAGTGGACAACTGATTATATGCAATTTTTTTCTCTTTGTAGTTGACATGAGTATTAAAACTATGTTTCATTATAGCGTGTGCACGTCTTTACCCACACTAAAGAAGCGAAAAACACAAATATTTCAACAGTTAAAAACACTTGAAAAATGCTAAACAAAGGTAAGAACTAAGAAAAAACATGAGTTAAACTCGGATTGATTAAAAAAATGAGTGCTGAAAAACAAAAAATTCACGAATTTAACGCAAATTTGACGCAAAATTATTAACAGAGAAATTATAATTAATCTCTAAACTCTCTTGTGTGAGTTATAAAAATTTTAAAAAAATGGAAATTTGAAAAATCAAACCTAGTCTATTAAACCAAAACTCAATTATTTTCAAAAGTTTTAATTAATTCAAAGCCAATGATAACATTTTCGACATTTTTCACATAAATTCTTTCAACCTAAAATCAAAAGTACTCATATATCTAAGATTCAAGAACAAAATATCTTTTCATGTCATAAATAAATATTTTTAAAACAAAGACAGAATAATAATATAAATCTTACCTTGAGTTTTTTGAGATTTTTGAAAACTTTCGACAGAATAAAGACGCAACAATTATGTGTGAAAAGTTTGGAATTAATAGATTTTTTGGTGAAGATGATGAGAGGAATATATTTCAATTTTCGAAGTCTCTTCCTTTCGTCTCTTATCACATTAATGTTTTCAGGGATTTGAGGGGTTTTGAACTGGGGCTGTTTTTGGACCTCATTTTTTTTTCTTTCATATGAGACCCATTGAAATTCGAAGCCCAAGGCAATGGCCTTGTTTTCCTTGGGCTAAGGCCGGGCCTGATGTTCAGGGGACATCTTTACATGGGCTTTTCTATCTTGATGTTACTTCATTTGATCTTGTTGATGCTGATTATGGTGGGTGTAGTGCGACGTTCGACTACAGTCTGGTGTACCTTTCTTGACCTGACTCATGCAGAGCTTGAACTCTTCAGTTGGATGCTACGAATATTTTGGTGGGATAGGAACAACATGGTGCATAATAGGCTACCTCAGTCATCAGACTTGATTATTCTTCACGAAGAGTATATAACACCCAGACATGGTTTTCATTTAATGCGCTAATGCTTTCGTCTACATCTCCGTTTTGGTGTGTCTTATATGGGAGAATTGAAAATAAACACTGATGCTGCTGTATGGCTTGGGAAGCATTACATTGGACTGGTGCAGTCATTAGGTACCATGAGTATGTTGTTATCACTAGTTCACTGTGTGGTTGGTGGACTCCAACCAGAAGAGGCTGAGGCAGTTGCTCTTTGGGAAGGCTTAAACTGTGGGAAAAATAATGTGTTCAAACTTGCTCTGGCGGAGTGTGATGCCTTGAGAGTAGTTCAGTATTTGCATTCTGATTTTAGTCTAACTTCATATGTTGTCATTCTTCATGATACTAGTTATAATTGAACGTACGTTGCAAGTTATTTTAAAATACTTTATAATTGCTATAAAAATAATATTTGAAAATGTGAGAATATAAAAAATAATTAATACAAATTGTATATGCGGAATGAACTTTTGATTCAAATGAAATAAAAACTAGTTTGTGAAAACAATTTAAATAGTTGAGGAAATCAATTAGAATAGTCCTCCATTTATCCTTTTGATATGAATTGAACATCCAACGAATATTATCATTTATTTCGCTTAATATGCATTGAATATATCAATTTAAATTATTTATTATAGATAGGCATCATGTCCCCCTCCCTATTTACCTTCTCTATATCTAACATTCATTGAATAAATCAATTGGAAGAAAACTCTAAAAATATTCATCCTTTGTTCCAAAAAAATTAATGAATTTAATTAACTATCTAATCAAGTCGACTGGATCTGTCAAATATACATTGATCATAACTAAATAATTCATAATAATTTTATTCAAATGATTAAATAAATCAAATTCATATTGAAAATGAAAAGGTAATGAATATGTCAAATATAGTCAAATAAATTTAATACATATTGAAAAATGAAAAGGTAACAAACGTGTCAAATGTATATTCATCATATTTAAATAGCTGCCAAAATAATAAATGATAATATTGTTTAAATGGTTCAATTAAATACATATTGAAAAACGAAAAGTATGATTTTATAGAAATTATTAAATACATATCTTAAGGTGTAATTCTAAAGTTTAGTTTCCATTATCATTCCTTACACCACTCTAATTTGGTTTAGTCAAACCGGTAATGTCAACAATTTATTCATGTGATGATTCTCTCAAATAATGAGTGTTCCAAAAATCAAATTTACACCAAATGATTCAAACCAACCAGTTATCTGAACTTCCAACAATCAGCTCTTACTTGAGCACTTGTATATAGTTTTTCTTTTTTGATATTTTCTTTTCAACTCAATATTGACCTCACCTTTTTTTTCTCTTATTGAACCCTATAATGGACTTTTAGACAATAACTCTCCGACTTTTGAATGCCAAAGGGTACCAGGTCTCAAAATACCCCTACGGACTTACTAACTCAAGTAAAAAAGGTGCAAGCGTGAGGCATAAACTGAATAAATGCAATGCTTATTTTGTATAAAGAAAAGCAAAATTGATAGGGATTAGATCCTTAATATTTGATCATCACCAAGTTCATACTAGAAAGTCAAAAACACTTCACTCCAATCATTTTCAACATGCTTGGAATCACCACAATCTTAAATAATTTCCTTTATCGACTCGAACACCCTAAATTGTTACATATACAATTAAAGGATGTTGTGAATATGACTTATTGGCTAGGGAATTAAGCATCTAAGTCATCTGTCCAGTCTATACATATGAATCTTCATATTTCTATACGATGCATAAATATTGTCATGTTTCACAGGAATAAGTAGAAAATTCAATTAAAGCACATGATTCATTCACAATTCATAAACTAATCCATGTTCTCAACTATATTCATCCTAGCAAACAAAATTATCTAACTAACACAAGCATGAAATAAAAGAATTTTTTTAACACACAAAACAAGTAAATTACACAAGCACGCAAACACTAAACAAATGTAATAGCAATTAGACTAGCAACTGATGATTCAACTCCCAAATTTAAGATATACATTGTTCCCAACGTAAAAATAAATACAAATGTCGGTTAGGAGTTCCCTGAATACATGAGTTAGTGTCATTACTATTGCCCTGGAGAGATGGATATGGATTGGCTTTCTAACCACGTTGTTGCCGACGAACTTGAGAATCTTTCTACAAATAACACAACGAGAATGTTATGACAATAAAATAAACAGTCCTAAAACTAAAAAAATAAGTAATAAGAGGGATAGAGCTTGTGTTGCTTCCCAAGAAACGCTTCTTTAAAGTCATTAACTTGACTTTTTGCAATGATCGATTATGGTGGCTCGAACCAACTTATTCCATCATTGCATTTTGTGCAATTTTTATTAATTCAATCTTTCTTTGCTCTCCACATTTTGATATTTCCATTCTCATCTCTACCAAGAAGTTTAACAAAATTTGATTTACATTTCTGTCAGCTTCGTTGGTTAGGTGACTCTCTTCCTCTGTTTACATCAAACTTTGATATTGGGGGGTTGCTCATATCGGGTGTAAAAACTTGTTGCATTTTTTATATCGCAATTGTACGATATCGTAACAAGTAATACAGTAGACATTTGAGTTTTCATCTGAAGGTGCATTCTATTTCCGAATTAAACGATTTAAGATTGTCGCTTTAGGTACGGAGCATACAATGAACACCATTTATCAGTGAATAAAAGGAAATAAACTAATCAAATAACAGTCAAAAATAAAATAAATTAAGACTAAATGTAAATAGTTCTCGACAATAATGCCAAAAACTTGTTGCATTTCTTTATAACGCAAGTGTAGGATATGGTAACAAGTAATATAGTGGATATTTGAGTCTAGATTATCGTTCCCACAAGGATTAGAGTTTAATGTTTACTTTACTATTTTTAACCACTATCTGACGAGAAGAAACAAGGAGTCATGTTTTGTTGTGATTTTTAATCTAACTACTTGAAAATAAGTTGATGCACACAAACATTGATTTAGTGTTTTAAGTATGGAATAGATATTATGGCACAACAACTTCATCTATTGATAACATTTAAATCTTAATTCATGATTCATAACCTAATGTAGTATTCGATCGAATCCTTCCACTGTATTCAATTTACCCCTCTCGAGTTCTCATTGAGCATTTTTAACTAATTCAATCTCATTTCTCTATAAGAATCAATTTTAGTTAAATTAATTCTAAAAATCTATATGAGACCGCAATGATTAGTATAAGTATATCTACACGTTATACTAGATTCCCGAATTTTTAAAATGTGGTCTAACTCTAAAACTCACCCCTCGATTCGTAAAAGATTCACAAAATCATTGAATTAGTGATCAAGTAATTCAAAGCATTAAGTATATAACTAAAATCAACACATAAATGATGAAAGAACTTGAATCTTGAATAAAAGAAATAATGGGTCTTAAAAGATTACATTGTTTGCCTTAATAGAAAACTTAGCTACTCATAATAATGGAAGAAAAACACAAAATTTACATTGAGTACATCACTAGGTGTTGAATCGATATGTCGAGAAGTGGATTAACTCTGCACCAATTCATCTTTCTTGCTTCTTGCCTTAAATCTTGATTTCAAACACTAGGTCTTGATTTCTTATTTTTCTCCCATTTGATTTTCTCTCAAATTCTCAAATTGTATATTGTGCCTCTCAATGTGTAGAACCCCCCAAAAGTGTCTCATTTCTTCTATTTCTACTTCTTCTCTTGTATTTTTCGAAGTTGGAGTATTGTGGGCATTTAACGAGCCAAAATTGTGCAACCACAATGCAGACGGGCGGTACCTAGACGCTTGAAGTCAGTGTCTAAGTGTTACGATGTACAATTTGGGTAGTGCCTAGGCACCAGGCGATCCATCTACGTTCTTCTCCTATATCTTCTGGGTAGTAGCGGAACCTAGGTGCTGACTTGCTATTCCAAAACTTGTCCCTATTGCTTGTGCATCACTTCAACTACCTTTATCTAATGGCCTCAGTTCCACCAGATAGGGCGATGACATAGAGTACGAGCATGTATTGATTTCCAAGTTAGTTGCCACGTGGTCCTCGTTGATGAGGCTTATTAGGATTCTTTTGTTAAATGTGTTATCTCATCAATATCATTTTCATTAAATTGCTTCTTTCTATGAATAATATGCTTTTCTTGAAATTTAAGTTCAACTTCCATTTGAGCAACAATTTTTTAACAGTAATCTTGTCAGTTTCAAATTAAGTTTCTCTATATATTCCAAAAAATGAAATACGTGCTTTCAAGTAACTAATAGCAGTATCAATAAACAAGTCATTTCTTTGCAATATTTTGCTCACTCTATTAATAGTGACAATATATTGTACCAATTAAACATGTCTAACAAGAACTCAAAATCTGTAATGTCAGAAGATAAACTTTTAGCATCCATAAATACATTAGGGTTATCATATATTTCTATCAAATGTTTGAAAGCAACTTTTATTTCTAGCACTTGAAATCTTATTTCTTTAATATTTTCAATTTGACTTTCTTAGTGAATTTATAATAGTGACTGAAGTGTAAGACCTTTCACATTATATTGAAAAAAATTTCAGCTCTTTGTAGAACATGAAAATAATATATCGCCTACCTCTTCATAGTCAGGGCGACATTAAGGAGGGTATATATATAATTCTCGAAAATATTTTATTTGAATTATAACTTTTTAAAATAAATGTTATTTACTGATAAATGTATTTTATACACTTATTTGAACATTTTAAGTTAGAGTATTTGTTAGTTATTTTGATGAATAATGAATTAAATTATATGTATATGGTGTTTGTTGATACAAATTGACATAAATGGCGAAATTGGAGAAAAACGGTGGAAATCGGCTTAAATTGTAAGAGATCCAAACTTACATCCGCATTTTCAGCCTAAGATTGACACCCATATTTGGTATAGTAAACGTTCAAATTGGAAAAATGTTATTACTAGAACAATTTAACCATTTGAATTAGCTTTTCAATGCAATTTGAATAACCTTAATCGGATGTTGGGAGATAAAGTTATGATAAAATCACTGATGGCTGCTCGGGGCATAACTAGGCGCGTGCCCACTACAAATTTCCAAGTGCGGGTTTGACCTCTTCCTGGACTTCCTGAAGCCCAAATTGGCCTTAGAGGTACGCACCCCACCTATAACTAAGCGTATGCCTAGTTCAACTTCTTAGGAAAGATTTTGTTTCTTATTTTTTAGTTTGGCTATGTATGGAATGACATTTTTAGCATATTATAACCTAATCAAGGTCCACAATGTGATTGACCATTACTTTATCATTGAAGAGAGTCTAGCAAGCGGTGAAGCAGAATTCTACAATAAGATTTGAAATTTCAAAGCTCAGATTGAAGATTGAAATGCAAGAAATCAAGTTTATAAGTTCATCTATTTCTTTACTTCGTGTGATGTCTTTCCTACCTTCTCATATAATTTGAATATCATAATGTTAGGCTAAACTTCTTGTTTATTGGATGAATGATGAAACCTTTTGATTTATATTTCTAATTCAAGATTATCGTATTTTAGTTATTTTCTCATGTTTTGAGATTAATTATCCATGCTTACTGCATTATTTGATTGCTTAGCTACCAATTAGATAACTTGTTGCTTATTATAGTGTTGAAAAACTCACAATAGATTAGATCATTGTATAATTGACACATGGGCAGTATTTATCAGGAATAATATTTATGGTGTGCAAAATCGTGTGTGATAATTGTGTGATTGAATGCTTCATTTGCATACGAATTCGGAGTAGAAATATGATCAGGTCATTTTAAGAATATGTTTAATATATATTGGAAAAGGAAATTATATATTAATAGATTATCGATTGTCATGAAAACATAACTAACACTAACTTAATAAGTTGAGAATTGGAAATAGAAATCAATAGGCAGATTTTGAAATCCAATGCATCAGTCTCATTATTTCATAAAAACAATCTTTTTTATAATACTTAGAGTAAGACAGAATAATTACAAAACAACAAGCTCTTTTGTGTCTCATAGATCAAATTTGATAGAAACCGATAAACTATAGTTAGCAATTATTCCTCGTGCGATGATAACTCAACTCATTAAATTTATTACTTGTTCACGATCCCGTACAATTGCGAGTTTTGTTTGAACAAGTTTTTGGTGTCATTGTCGGAGAATAATTTGTTTATTTTAGTTTAATAGTTGATATTGGATTCGATTGTTTTTTTTCCTGTCAATTTTGACTACCCGCTGTAATCTCTCTTGCTTAGTATTCTTTCCAGTACTATATAGAAGTATATGCATGGTTTTGATGATGGAAACGGAGTAAAATTTGTTTGCCATGAGTAATCTTGACATGGATGATGAGGATTTGTTTGGGAAAGACATAAATTGTGAGCTTTGTAATGGAATGCATTATGTTGGCAATGCTTGTATACATGCACTAATTCCTTTATGTCCAAACTTGTGGGTTTAAACAATATTTAAGATGTCAAAAATAAGTAATTGACAACTCTAATGAAGGCTATATGCTTAAGGGTGAATATATAACTACACATGTTGAAGATGACATCAGTTGTAAAGGGGTTGGTCCTTCCCTATTGAATAATGAGACACTTGCTAACTATTATAAGCAAAATACACTCGGTAGATTCTTTATGTTGGGACGAATTTAAAATGTGGGGATATAATCTACTTGAAAATGTTGAAAGGAAAGAATTGTCATTGCCCATGGACTTAGCTGTGAAACCAGCCATTCAACCAGAGAAGATATCAATTATTGAATAAGAGCTGAAAATTAATTAAAAAGGAACAAACAGAAGAAGTGGCAATTAATGAAGATGAAATTAACACAAGTTTCTTTTGACTTCATCGATTGCCCTACAATTCAAATTGTGATTAGACCAGAGGAGAGGAAGAAGTCTATATAGTTGATTTCGAATCGATGGAATAGGAAAGTCATATCACCTTGGATGAGGCAATGTTAAAATTTAAGAAATCATCATAGAGCGGAGCAAAGTCAAAAGAAGCAAACTGGGTTAGGCATCTAAAGCATTATTTAGAATTACATGATGCCAAACAACAAAATCAAGTTAATGACTATAAACAAGAGATTTTTGGGAGGCAACCTAATTTTCTTCCCTTTTATTTATTATAATTTCTAGATATAGGATAGGGGGTTTATTTTTATTCAGGCATCATCATTCATAAAAAAAAATGTGAGCACGCCGTAACCTGCCTACTTCCCATGTTATGTTTCCCCTTTGACCATTGAATTTTTTTGTTGGTTATGAGATGTTTTGGGTTTAGTATTAAAATGTCCCATGTTATTTAGTTACTAATGTTTAAATTTTATTCATTTTACAGGAACATAACATTGAGGAACACTCAAACTAATACTAGACAAGGGGAAGACGCCATCAAGCGGACATGTAACTCTTGCACTTGCATGCCATTTCAGCCACCACCTTCGATTTAATCAGGGGAGTCTTCAGTTTTCCCTCTTTGCCCCCCTCTCTTTGCATGCTTAGTGCCATATTTTTGTACATTGAGGGCAATGCATGTTTTAATTTTGGGGTGGGATATTATTGTCGATTTTGTATGTATTAAATTGTTCTTGAATGCTCGTTGTGTGTTATATAGAAGGAAAAAACTTGATCTTACTTGCGACAAGACTTGTGTTTTTTGCATCATGAATAAGTGATGTGGTTAATATGTTGGAATAGGTTGAAAATATGAAACTTAGCTGCTAAAATCAAGAAAGACCACTATTACATACATCCTTAAACCACTTTTAGGATAGTTTGGAGATAGTTGAACTAGTGTAGAAACACAATGAAATTATTAAGAATTCTATATGTGAAATTCTTGTGTGGATTGTCTAAGACCAATAAGATGAAAATTAGATAAAAATATTAAGTTAACATTGATTTTTGAGAATGAGTGTTTAATGAGGGACATGCATGAATCATTGAAAAAAGTAGAAAAAAATTGTCTAATTGTGAAACGTCTTTTCATATCCTTTATGACTAGTGATTAAGTTTGGAAGAGTATTTGAAACCTAATGTTATATAGTCATCCGATTTGGGAGTCATCGGTTAAAACTCGCTACAAGAGCCATTTTAAAAAATTAATGGAGAGAATTTTACACATAAGAGTTGATAAAAAGAAAAAAAAAACCGTACTACATACTTTGATTAAGCCCCGAACACTTGTTTGAAAGAACTAGACCTTTAATAAGAGAAAATTGGCTATAGTTTTTTTTAAGTTAAATAAATTTTCAAGTTTGGAGGTTTGATGAGTGTATTTTGTACTCTTATTTGAGCATTTAAATTAGAGTATTTGTTGGTTCTTTTGATGAATTATGGCTTAATTATATATGTATTGTGTTTATTATATACAAATCGACATAAAATGGCGGAATTGGAGAAAAATTGTGAAAAATAGTTCAATTGTAAGAGATTCAATGTTTGGGGGGACTAAAGTACGAATACACAAAAGTTGTGTCGGACCTCAAGATGAAAATTCAAGATTTACTAGGGGTCAATTGGATGGGAAAAGAAGTCAAATAGGTGACATATAGTCAAAGTATTATCACAAATCAATTTTCAGCCGAAAATGTTATGCTCCGAATTTTCAGCCTCAGATTGAGACCGATATTTGGCATAGTATACATTTGAATTGGTAAAAAATGATACTTCTATTAGAATTGTGTCCGTTTGAGTTAGCTTTCCAGTGCAATTTGAATCACCTCAATTGGATATTGGGAGAAAAAGTTATGACAAAAAGACTGATGACTGCTCAGGACATAGCTAGGCGAGCGCCTATTACAAATTTCTAGGTGCACCTCTTCCTAGACCGCCTGAAGCCAAAATTGGCCTTAGAGGTGCACACCCCACCTATAATTAGGCGTGCACCTAGTTCAACTTCGAAGGAAAGATTTTTTTTTCTTTTTGTTCCTTCGATATGGTTATGTATTGAATGATATTTTTAGCATCTTATATAACCGAATAGAGGTCCAGAACGTGATTGACCATTATTTTATCATTGAAGAGGGTCTAGCAAACGACGAAGAAGAATTCTACAACAAAATTTGAAATTTCAAAGCTCAGATGGAAGTGTAAAAAATCAAGTTTATAAGTTTTTCATCTATTTCTTTACTTCGGGTGATGTCTTTCCATATATTTTAGTATAATTTGAATATCATAATGCTAGACTAAACTTCTTATGTATTGGATGAATGATGAAATATTTTGAGTTAGATTTCTAATTTAAGACTTATCGTATTTTAGTTATTTTCTTGTATTTTGTGATTAATTATGTGTGCTTATTGCATTATTTGATTGTTTATCTACCAATTAGATAACTTGTTTGTTATTGTAGTGTTGGCAAACTCACAATGGGTTTGAACATTGTATAATTGACACATAGTCAATAGGTACTAGAAATAATATTTATGGTGTGTGCAATCGTGTATAATAATCTTGTGAATGAATGCTTCTTTTGCATATGAATTCGGATTAGAAATAGGGTCGGATCGTGCTAAGAATATGTTTAATATATCTTGGAAAAGAATATTATATATTAGTGGATTATCAATTGTCATGAACACATGAATAGCATTAACTTAAATAAGTCTAGAATTGGAAATAGAAACCAATAGGTGAATTCTGAAACCTAATGTATCCATCTCATTATTTGATAAAAAACAATCTTTTTGTAATACATAGCGTAAGATAAAATAATTACAAAATAACCAGCTCTTTTATGTCACGTAGATCGAATTTGATAGAAATTGGTAAATTGTAGTTAACGATTATTCCTTGTGAGGACGAAAACAACCCACTAAATATATTACTTGTCAACGATTTCGTTCGCCTTTGGGTTTTATCCGAACATTTACCAACTACTTTTTTTTTTCTTTTCAAATTTAACGTCTTTGAGCCAGCGATCTTTAATCCTCAATTTCATTTCTAAAAATAGTTTGATACATTTAAAATTATTGTGAGTGCACATAACGAAAATAAATTCAATGTTTACAAAATCATTATACCAGTTAATAGAATTTTGTTATAGACCTTGAGATAAAGGATAAACCAAATGGGTTGTCACATTTTCTCTTTCAATGGAATTCACTTGTTTTAAATCTTGCAATTTAAGAAATAAAAAATATGTTGTTTTTTAAAATGTATTCTCTTTGAAATTTTAAGTTGTTCGCAAGCAGTTTGTTTGTTTATTCATTGATTGTAACTTTAGGGTACACATCAAATAAACTAATCAAGTAGTTTCGAATGCTCTCCGAAGTGTTAAAAATAAGAAAAGTAAATTATGAAATATGCCAAATTGACTACTTAAATTGAAGTGAAAAGCTGGTGAAATTTCGTTGACTAAGAGAAGGAAAAATAAAATTTGTGGCATATGAAAACCAAGGTCATTTGGTTTGGAATTCAACTATTTTGAGCTTAATAACTAATAAGTCCAATCAATCACTGTCTCAAAGTAAACCCTTCCGAAGAATTAAGGTTTTCATTACATCCTTTGATTTCTGGAAATAAGAAGGTACATTCTTGTTTTCTGTACTCACAACGACTTTTCTGTACTCACAACGACAAAAAAAAACTTGCCAAGAGTGGCACATATAATAAACTTACTTCTTCTTCCAATTGGCGTTTCTTGGATATGCATTTAATTGTAGTAGTGGACCTGCCATGGCTCGTGTAACCAACTTGATCGAGACTTTATCATTATTCAATCTGAGCATCAGTACTCCATATCCTTTGAATTGGTCTCTTTCGGTTGATTGCTGCAGCTGGGAAGGAGTTGGATGAGATGAGAGTGACAGGGTGAATAGTCTATTGCTACCGTCGAAAGGGCTAGCTGGAACCATAGCTCCTTTTATTGTAAACCTCAGCCATGTCACTGAACTCAACCTGACACGGAATTGGCTCTCTGGTCCTATCCCAGATGGATTTTTTACGGCCTTGAACCGCCTGGTGATCATTGATTTGAGCAATAATCGGCTATCTGGAAACTTATCAGATTCTGAAAAGTAGATAAATACTGTCACAACAGTGGATTTATCCAGCAACCGCTTTTATGGGACAATTCAACCTTCATTTCTCCAGCCAGCATTGAATTTGCAAAGATTTGATGTCAGAAACAACAGCTTCTCTGGGCCGATTCCTTCATCTCTCTGTAGATTTTCACCCTCACTCCATCATCTTGATTTCTCCAAAAATGACTTCGGAGGCCCGATTTATCAAGGCTTTGGCCAAGTAAAGAAGCTGAAGATAAAGTAGAAGAATTCTACACAAATTGATCAATGAGGTTACATCAATTTATACACGGTTAGGAAGGTTCTGGGAAAATGTCAAAACTAATTCTAACACCTGTCTAACAAACTAGATTCCAATTNACTTCTACACAAATTGATCAATGAGGTTCCATCAATTTATACACCGTTAGGAAGATTCTGGAAAAATGCCAAAACTAATTCTACCAGCTGTCTAACAAACTAGATTCCATTTCCTAAAAATAAGGAGATGCAATGGAACGATGTCTGCTGCTACAAACCGTATTGGCGTTGCTAGATTGGTGCTGCTTGCTTAATTCTAACTTCCCCCCTCAAGGTGGAGTGTGTTCAATCACTCGTAGCTCGTCTCTAAGGAGTTGAAATCTTGAATGTGACATAAGTTTAGTTAACATGTCTGCTGTCTGATTCGAAGCGGGAATGTAGTGAATCTTCAATTGATTATCTAATACCTTATCTCTTACAAAGTGTGCATCGAGTTCTATATGTTTTGTACGAGCGTGATATACAGGATTTGAGGCTAGGGCACTTGCACTAAGACTGTCACACCATATAATAGGAACTGATTTCTGTGGAATCTCCA
>CAIGRK010198056.1:0-12227 GCA_903798315.1 Fraxinus greggii | reverse complement strand
AGAAAAAACTAATTCTAAAAGTTTAAGGATATGTTTTGCAATATAGGAATCTATTTCATTAATGGTAAAATAGTATTTTTAATAAAAAGGGTCATATTACCAAAAACTATTGTTGACTAGGCTATTTAACCAAATCCCCCATGTAAAAATAAAAGTAAGTTTTGACTTTTAAGCACAACCAAGTAATGATCAAATCATGAACATGAGCTAATTTATCTTGGGCTTCATCAAAAGGCATTGATGTACTGAATGAAGTTGCACAAGCACAAAGCTTTGGCATCCCGTATTCAAGAAGAGCTACGGATAAAATTTTAAAACGACAAAGAATGATAGAAGGATGGATATGAACAAGATGAACAAAATAGACCAAATCTGACTTCCAACTCCAACACTGCTCCTATATAGCTGTGTCTCACTCGGTAGATGTTGGGGGAGGCTAAGATACAGACATGGTTTTTCTTGCTTGCTCGAAAGAAAAAACAAGGATTATAGTTTAGACCAATAAAAAGAAAATTCTGAGAGGTATATCAATCAACAAACTACAGAAGAAACATGTTTTTCACATGATACTTTACAATCACAAAAATGCCAAGGAATTGCAAAATTGTGCATTGGCATGCAGATATCAATAAAACTTCCAGCTAAAAATTGTAGGGTCAATTGCTACAACCTCCACTGGGAACAATGACAAAAGACCATGGGTACATATTTCTCACCAGCTAACACTCCTTCCCTTCTGTCTAATTCATCGACTCAATCTCACTCAACAAACTGATTAACGACCCTTTGTTATTTTACATTTCCTTTTTAGCTGAACCATATAATTTATAACATCAGTAACTGTAATTTGATTTCTTGATCAACAGCCAATAGCCCATCAGATGAAGCTAGAGAAAATGATGCTTGGCTTATGGTGCTTAGGCACAGTGTAGTGCCAGTGCAACTCTTGTGCCTTGGAGTTACATTGAAAGTTGCTTTGGTTGCATTGGTTGAAGATCAAGAGGCAAAACTTGGAGAAATAACAACATAAGCCTTATTAGTAAATAGGAAGTTGCCTACATGATTCAACCAATCATCTACTAGAAGACCCAATGCACAATCAGATCTTCCACAGACCACAAAAGGCTATGTCAATTTGGTCTATCTTTCCCTCTTCTAACCTATTCCACTGGGTACTCTCACTAATTTGTGACCATGGCAGTGAAACTCACTAGTGGATTCCTAATGATGGGGATCTATATTGTTGGCTATGTGGAGCCAAGTTGCTAAATACTTTCAGGAATCTACATATAACCTTCAGCATAACATCATAGTTTTCTTAAAAATACAATCACCTAAACAAATGAAGGAATAAACTTAACGCATGTGCATAATCATAACAAGCTTATAGATAATGAATCTTTTTTTTGCGTTTCTGAATATGACTATGGAGCCAACCCAATGATCCCATAATTACCAAAAAGCTACTTACTAATAATAGAAATCACCAGGTCGTCTTCAGTCAGCAATTATCAATTGTGCCAAATATTCTTGTCATCGAGCATGGCAGTTAATTGGAATGGGAAAAGCAAGTCGCCCAACTAATTAAAATGCAGCAGTATTCTTCTATTAATAAACAAAACATATAAATTCACAAGTGCAAGAACAGTAGAAATATTATGAAACACTAGGGCATACAGTCAGCAGAAACATGCGGTCAAATTTAAACATAAATGCCCGCCTTAACTCAATATTAGGTAGAAATAAGACTAATAGCAGTAATTAGTAAAAGCAAATCACCATATACCCATCATCTCCAAATCCCTGAATATATAAAAATCTATCCACGGGCCTTGAGCTCTTCGAGACGCCTAGAAAGGTTATCCTCCTCCGCCTTCTCACCGTTCTTCACCGAGACAGCATGAGCGGCCGGCTGGGGGAGGCCAACCGACACCTCGAGCCCATAATCATCCGCCACCTGCTGCATAAGACTATTAACCTCCCCTTCAGGAGTCGACAGCGAGGTGCTTCCGGCCATCGAACTCTCCATAAACTCCGCCTGCACCTCCATATTAACAAACTGCTTTTCAAACTGATCCATAGTTTCCGACATCTTCTGCAAATTCCCAGTTGCGAGGGTCGACTCAAGTGATTTGACGATATTTCCCATGGACTTGGTGATTGTGGTCATCTTAGCCTGCGTGTCGAGCCGCGACACCACGGCATCAAGACGGGCAGACAGACGAAGATAATTCATCTGTTCGCTGCGCTTCCTGATGGCGTTCTCGGCGTAGATTCTGGCGCCGTCCATATTGCCCTTCTCAATGGCTTTTTTGACCTTCAATTTTTCGGATTTTTCATCCTTTTCACATTTCCGGGCCTGGCGCTGGAGGCTTTTGATGGTGAATTTCAGTTCCATGATCTGATTCATCAATTTCTCAGTGTTTCCCATTGTTGAATTGATTTTGATCGGGGGAGAGACACAATTTAGGAAATGGGATTAGGGTTCTTATGAAATTTCCTTGGTATTGTATGATTGGTTTTTTTTGGGTCGGGTTTTATATTTTGAGTGTTGGATCCAACGGTCAAAGATATTTTTTTGTCTTATTAAATCTTAAAAAAGGATTGAACTCCCAACGGCTCTATTCGTTGTAATTTAAATAATGTTTTATTTTATAATTATTGTCTAATTTATAAATTATTTTCAAATTATATTTTCAATCGTTATAGATTTATAAGTATTTTTTACTCGTCAATCACTTATTTTATTTATTTTTAAACTAAATTATTTGTAAATTCTTTCCAAACATAGACTAATATAATGAAATTAAAATTCAAAACTTTTTATTTTTTAAAATTAATTTTTACAATAAATAATTTACTTTCTAACTTTGATCAATAAAATAATTCTTGATTCTAAAATTTACGCAAGTTTAGAAAGTGAAAGAATTCTAGTTACAAATGAATAAAAATGAGTAGTGGATATTACTTGTGCATCTTTTTAAACATGTTAATAAAACGTAGTTTGAGAATTTATAAAAAGTTATAAAAATAAGCAAAACATAGTCTCACTAGTAAACTTTTCTAAAGCTTCGCCAAACATACTTTTGTGTATAATAAAAAAAATTGACTCGAGTACAACTAGGACTCAAATGGTGGACACACAATTCTTTAGGTTCTTCTAAAATGGATTGAGGTAAATTAGAATATGCACACATTTTATATACAAAACTCAGCATGGAGGTCAAAGCGGCGGCGACACGACAGTAAATCGATTCGACGTAATCTACATGTTGATTTGATATAGACTCCATGAAAAAGATGAAAAGTCGGGATAACATTCCCCCTTCTGAGGCTCCCTAAGAAAATAAAAATAACAAAGACAGAATGTATCGAGAGGCCCACCCTTTGCATTCGGTTGAGGCCACCTACATGATCTTCTAATCATAAGCTATTGATTTTATTTGGATCGTTTTAGAAGCTATAAATTGTTAAACTAGAAAAATAACATTTTTCTAAATTTTTCTCATCAGCTATTGCAGACCAGGACCCAGGACCCATGCATACAAAATATTCTCATTGCGACAATGCCAAGTCATTTTCATCATCGCCGCCTCCTTCAACTTGCCATACGAATATTCAGAATGCAAATTGCAAATAATGCTCTCGAGTGGAGCTATTGGATCAAATGAAAATACATTTTGGTTCTCTCTCTTTCACAGAATTCAATGCTGCCCTGTTTATTGTGCCTAGAAAACGATGATTTCTAGGAAAGCCCAAAAACGACTCGACAAAAATAACACGGCCAGCACCACGTGTCCTCCATGCTTATGTGTCAATTTCAATGTACACCTCTCCCTTAGTTTCCGTTTACAAAGACACCTGCTTTGTGTACTTCGTTTGATTCGTCTCTATCTAGGCCCCCCTCTTCTCTTCTCTCTTTTCTCATTTATATTATTCCTTTGCTTTAATAACAAGAACACAGAAAACCTGATCAGAAATAAAATAGATTTACACAATTTTTGTTGGAAATGAATTATACATTTATTTTTGGTTTAAAATAGAGAGGGCCCTTTTGGTTTTTAGTGGTGTTGAAGCTTATCTTATTGATTTTCATAGATTTTTTTTGTTGGGTTTATCGTGGAAGGATTGAAAATGAGTGGGAATGAGAGGGAAGAAGAAATTGTGTTTGAGATTTGTGTGGTGGTTCCAAAGAAAAGTGAAAAGCAAGGGGACGAAAGCAGTCTTGATTGTGTCGAGGTTCTTGTTGTTGAGTTCAAGAAAAGAGGACTAATTGTTGAAAGAGTTATTGGCCTTCAAAATGAATTTATCAAGGTTTGCCAAATTTTTTGGTCTCTCTTCGCTGTTGATTTGGATTTATGTAATTTATTGGGAATTAACTGCACTATTCTGATTTCAAGTTTGTCTAACCTGTTATCTTCTAATTGGTTAAATTTTTCGGTTCATGCAACTGTTAATCTTGTGAGAATAATTGTAAGTTATTAGTAACAGGTAATCATATGATCTTTTCTTAGGTAAGTCATGTTCATTTTACAGTTCAATTCTGTCTGTTGTGTGGACATTTGCAAATAGAGAAAAATTTTGTTAATTAATAATCAATTTTAGTTTTTTTTCTTGGTTGTTGTCTGATTGCTGGTTTTACCATTTTGTATTTTCAGTTGTCAGCACCATTGGAGATTATGGGGAAGGCTGCGGCTGAGTTGCAATTCAAAAAAGGGACACATATAGGTAGCAGTCATGCAGTATTCATTAGTCTTTTGCTTATTGTGCCTCCCCAGTAGTCTGTGTTCATATTGACCTAAATAATCCCGATAACTTGTTTGGTAGAAGAAAGAGAGAGAAGTTTATTCGTATTCTGTCTAGTACTACGTATAAAACATGCACTGAATGTCCTATGCTTATTTCAGGAATGGACTTGCAATTTGAATGGGATGAGGTGGAAGCCTTTGTAAGGCAACCTGATGGATCCTTGTTCACTTGGTGTGAGCGTTTCCGTTGCTATAATCACATAATATATGGGATTGTGAGTTATTTATATTGTTCGTGCACTGTTTAGTATTGTTCTTAATGCTTAATTTTTTTTTTTTTTTAAATACTTTTTGATGCAACAATAAGAATGTCAAGTAGTAAGCAGGCTCATTGATTGGGTCTGGGAGTTCAAACTATGTAAGGTGAATACAGCCTTTTCTTTTTCATTTTGTCAGTTTCAGATTCTAAATAAGGTGTGGTCAATAGATTGAGTAGCTATTGACAAGATAGAGGCTTTAACGGTTGGAGTTTTTGTTGGATTATGTGGAGGCTAATTATACTGCTCAATTTACCTCGTGGATCGACCTAGAATTAGGAATTCATCTCTTTGTGCAACAAAGCGATGAAACTTTTTGATATAGGGTATATTTGGCATTCATTTCTATGTATTAGTTCTCCCACCTTCCTACACCATGTAAAGGAATCTCAGGGGTCTATTCTCTGTGATATGACAGGTGTTAGGGAAACTTTGTAATACTCCTTTGTCATAGCTCTCACGTTGAGGGTGAGCATCTATAAATCCATGTATTTCTATGTGTGCATTTATGGCTTTTTTTTTTTTTTGGGGTTCATAATTGGTCTTGAGAATGGAATTATAGCTTAATCCCTAATTTTTCTTTTGTTTTTGTATTTGTTCAATTGTTATAGGATTCAGATCATCAATTATGTTCTTCTGAATTTTGAGGCAGGGATACCACCTCAGCTGTCGCATAATGGATATAAATGTCTTTTGACATGGCTTTACATATCCATTTGTATGCTTCCAAGCACGTGCATTTGTTCTGTACCAAAATTCTCACTTTGAACCTGATGTTAAGGCGAAATGTCACAGGTGAACACAGGCAAGTCAGTTATAGAACTGAAATATGATCATAGAGAGGTTGACTGGGTTCCGAGGGAACCTCTTCTTCGGAAATTGGAATCAGAGAGTATAGTCAAAGAAGTATTTCCATTGCACGGTATTCTTCTTCTTCTTATATATGACAAATTTATCAGCTGTCATGTACATGCAAAATAAGATGAATATTTTGTAGATGAAAACAAGCGGAAGAAGCTCCTAAGAAGTTGGGCACTGAACTGGTGGGACTTTACAACACAGCCAATTGATGAGATATATTTATACTACGGAGTGAAGGTAAATGTCAAATGGTGGTGGTAGCTGTACTTTCGCTCCATTCATTTATAATCTGCCACTTAATATTCATTTTCTTCATAATAAACCACATTCATCTCATTTAGTAACTGCGAATGTGTTGTGACTGTAGATTGCCATCTACTTTGCTTTCCTCGGAAAGTACACGAGGTGGTTGTTGTTTCCAGCTGCATTAGGACTTGCATTGCAGTTGGTTGATTTTGGGTAGGCCATATTTAACTTCGTCTTATATTGGCATGTCTATTAAGATGGATTAGATAATACTCAACGATTTAAATAAGAAAAGAATTTAAAATGTTGCTTATTATACCGACAAGTACTATCAAATATTGTACACCAGACATGCACATCTATGTCAAATTTTGTGCTTTTCAATTACTCTTATTGAGGGATGCTTTCTTTTGCTTTTTGTTCCCCCCAGGTCAATACAACTTTTGGTTCTCCCTATTTTCTTCATATGCCTGATTTCATGGGCTGTGTTGTTTTTCCAATTCTGGAAACGCAAAAATTCAGCTCTTTTAGCTAGGTATGTGTAATCTGGTTTTTGAACAGCTATAACAGTTCCCGTCTGATGTGGATACTTTGAATTGCATTTCTTTACAAATATCTTTTTGCACTCATGTTTCCACATCCTGTTGTGTTACCATGTCTGGATGATACAGGTGGCATATAAATCATTCGGCGGGTACAGAATCTGATTATAAATTATTCCAAATGGAACAGAGCTCATTAGAATCCCCTGCAGAACTCATGAAGAAAAGAGGGACGGATAGTATGAAAGAGAAAGCATTCTTCCAAAGAGAAGAATGGTTCAGATGGTTGATGAGATTCAGAAATGATGCCATTATTATATCAAGTATCATATGTCTCCAGCTTCCTTTTGAATTGGCTTATGCTCATCTCTATGAAGTTATTGGGTCCGACTTCCTGAAGTGAGTAATTGATCTCATTAATTCCGTGTTTCTTTCTTAAATATATCCTCCCAACCCCTCGGGGAAAAAGGAAACAAGAAACTCCTTATGTGAGTAGTAGAATACTTGGGCCTAGATTTTCTGTTTCCTACAATTGTTCAGGTTCCAAAATGGCATGGTGGAAAAGGATTTCTGTAGACGACCCTAGATTTATGGTGAAATCAAAAGAGAAATGCAATTTTGTTGGTGAGAATAATCATCTAGATATTCAATTCACATAACTTTCCACACTTGTAGAAGAGAAAATTGAGTAGTTAAGCCTGAAAGGATGATACATAGGAGCCTTGCAAATACCTTCAGAATTCAGTCACGTAGATAGGTTTTTATGGGGAGGGGAGGGGAGTGGAATTTCCAGTTTGCCTAATTGAGTCTTCGTTATTGCTTTGAATGGTTTGTCTAAGCTAATCTGATTAGTGAGGGTAAAAATGTTATTTTCAATTTATCCACAATTTTTTTTCTGAATCTTACTACTTAATATGATGACAAAATTCTCTCTTTCCGAAAGTATGCAATGAAACATGGTATATGGTACATTACGGTTGTGTTTGATTCTTAATGAATGATATGTAGAATTTGCAAACTCAAATGCTGACTGCATTTGTTCATTATTATGAAATTCATATTTAGATGAACATAACTAAAAAGAGTCTTGCATTATATGAGTACATCCAACTTCTTTCTTCCAGTTCTTCACTGGGTCATGCATGTATAACCTTTAACTGGTTCAAGAGAGATTAAAACAAAGAAGTATCTAATAAATTAATGGAAGTAAATTGTTCTCTCATTTCTAACAACTTACATCTCATATGGTATTAGAGAACGTTGATGATCTTGAGTTTGTCTTCCCGCCACTCATTTACGAAAATTCCATGAATAGGTGCGAGGAAATAAATAAATAAATTTGGCCTACATGTGAGGGGGCAGGACTGAAGGTTTAAATAATTAAATACCAAAATTATTTTCTTCACAATCTATTAGTTTTACTCTTTTAGATGAGGAATTCATTTTGTAGGGTATGGTTTTGGAAATTCTCTCTTTGATGGTGTAAACAACTGTTGTTAAATTCAGAGACTCTTTTCTATCCGTGCTTTATTGAAAATGATTTTGGCGTTATGACATCCTCTCAAATGCATGTTTTTCCAGGTTCTGTCTGACAGCAGTTTACCTCCTTGCAATTCAGTACTTCACCAGAATGGGGGGGAAGGTATCAGTGAAGCTTGTTAAATGTGAAAATAATGAAAATGTAGAGTACAGAGCTTGCAGTTTGGTCTACAAGGTGGACAAAAGAAATCTGTGTCTCTTCTTGTCGTTTAATGTATTTTTTAAATCATTTAGACTTATCTTTTCTTTCTCCAGGTGTTTGGTCTTTACTTTATGCAGACATATATTGGAATATTCTACCATGCTCTATTGCATCGCAACTTGATGACCCTTCGCCAAGTATTAATCCAACGTCTAATTATATATGAGGTGAAAAAAATACAGTGTTCTTTGCCATTTCTCTATCTGTATCTAGACATATATTGTACTTACGTATTCCTATGCTGGAACTGTGCCTAAGGTGCTGGAAAATCTGATGGAGAATTCCCTACCATATTTGACATATAGCTTCAAGAAATTTAGAGCTGTCCGGTAAACATTTTTTTTTTATGAATTTTATCATTTGACTGCAATTTAAATCACACACTACTTTCACTGGTTACCTTACAAAGATCAAATTGCTTACCTGTGAAGGAACAAGCGAAAGCGTGAACGAGGGTCATCTACAGGGAAGGCACGGTCCTTTCCTAGGGTAGAGAAGGAATATCTGAAACCTGCTTATACTGCAAGTATTGGCCATGAACTTGAAGATGGACTCTTTGATGGTAATTTATAGCATTTTATATATCTTAATAAGACATCAAAATGGAAGAGAAGAGAACTCATCTACTCATTATTGATTCTTCTTAATATTTGATTTGAGATGGTGGTCCTTACCATTGAGGTCGTATGCATGCGTATTGAACCATTGGTCCTTACCATTGAGGTCGTATGTATGTGTATTGAACCATCTCATCTAAAAGCTTAAGCTATTGGAGAGATGTCACATTTATTTGTTTAAATTTTGTCTTCAACACGCACCTAACATGCACAATTTTCATAAATAGGTGGAGGCAAATCTTAAACCAAGTCTTTTGCATACTATGATATCATGTTGAATCACCGCATCTAAACTGTGAAGGACATATTTAAAATTTAGTCTATACTACTACAGTTTAGTGTATTGAATGCAGAATCAATGCTGTAATAAAAACTGGAAAAGCCTTTCCAATTATAATACAATCACCGTCCTAGCCTATTAAGGACTCGCTTGGCAGGGATTTTGCTTTTTGTGGAAAGCTCTTACAAGCAGACAAACCACTCCTGGGAAATTATCGGAAGCAGTTTTTGACTTTTCAAAACCCGTGAAATGGTCCCCTAACGTCTTGGAGAAGTGCTTCAATGAAGTAGTATATTGCATTGATTCTACTTTATTTGTTTCATTTTAAGGTGGACGCTAAATGAATATCTTAATCATTTCTATTTCTTCAGAGATTTAAAAATCTATATCTGCTAGCAGATTTTCTAGAGTTGGTATTGCAATTTGGGATGATCATGATGTTTGCTTGTGCATTCCCACTCGCGTTTGCCTTTGCCACACTGGTACGGTGGATTTTTTCTCTCTTTCCTTAAAAACAAAGTGGGAGACGGGAGATCTCTTTCTTTGTATCAAACTAATAACGGCTTATATTGCATTCTTGACTTGAGCAGAATAACCTGACTGAGATGAGAACAGATGCGCTAAAACTACTAGCCATGATGAGACGGCCTACGCCTCGTGCTGATGCGACCATTGGAGCTTGGCTAAATATATTTCAGGTAGTAATTGTTAAACCACTTCTTCTACAAGCTCAAGCTTTTAAAAGAGGGATAATCTAAAAGCTCAAGACATTAAAGAGGACCATATTTATTTATTTGAATTTAGATTTCAACACGGCCACTTGCATGCAATTCGAATTCATTTTTTTTTTTTTTATCAATGATCTGGCACATGAACAATCTTTATAAATGAGTGGAGAGATGAGAACAGAGGGCCATATAACATTAAGTCACCTCATTTAAAAGATTAATTGTTAGACAAGGAACACATTTATTCATTTAAATTTAGTCTACAATAATTTCTCTATGCCTGGACCACACCAGCATTAATCAGTTTTACTTTCTTTACTTTTATAATTCCCATTTTTTTGTAAATCTGTCCCGTGTCTTCAATTTCAGTTCCTGATAGTGATGTCAATTTGCACGAATTCCATCCTCTTAGTGTGCTTGTATGATCAGGACGGAAAATGGAAAATATCGCCTGGTCTTGGAGCCATTCTCATAATGGAACACATGCTTTTGTTCATTAAATTTGGATTCTCTCGAATTGTCCCTGAGGTATGATATGTTGAAATTTTTTTTATGTTATTTACTATTGATAAAAAATTGTCAGCTGTGCCAACTAGGGGGAGATGAACTGTATGCTTTTTTTATTCTTTTATTTTTTGACAAAATAGGAGCCTGCTTGGGTAAGAGCTGCACGAGTGAAAAATGCGACTCAGGCAGCAGAGATGTGTTCTAAGCAACTGTTGAGGAGTATATCAGGCGATGAAAAGATTCTCAGCCCAATGAAAAAGCACGCATAAGGTGGGAGATACACTATCTGTACCAGTCATAAGGGAAACCGACTCTGATATTCAGTCTGGAGTTGAAGATAATCTGTGCAAACGTTAACTTTCATCTGTATGGATAAAATGGTGGTGCTTCTTTTGTTATATATCATTTTGACGAAGCTCTGTCCATGGTGTAAAATATGCTAGCATATGACAAATCTTGGTTTGCCAGGTTTTCAGTTAAAGAGTAATTTGGCATTCTTCGATTGTAAAAAATGTGGCCTCTGGCTCAATTTTGATGGCATCTTGGTACATCAAATTGGACATGACCGCATCGAACTCACAGAAATGTATGCTCACTATCTCGAGTTGCCAGTCTTTTGTTTGAAGAATGTAACATGCTACTCTTTTTTGAGCCTGTTATATTGCTATTATTGGACTACAATAAAAACATATATTGCTTACAAATGAAATCTCGTTTTCCCAACTCTTTGGTTGAAGAATGTTATATTCCTCTTCTTGACACTTGACACCAAACTTGGCAACAATAATGCTCCGTTCGCAACACTCCATCTCGCAAGGTTTGCCTTCTTCTGATCTGTGGACTCGGCCACCTGCACTCAACAAAGGTGCAATTACTAGAAGAATGAAACAATAAAAACATGATTTGTTTTCTCCCCCAAAAATGAATAACAGAAACTAGTCTAATAATCTACAATAATATTACATAGCTTGTTACATTCAAAATCAAAACCATGCAGGAAGCACGTTCATCTCCGGAATTTGATTCCAACTTGGCGAAAATGACATTTCTATTTCATATAACCAGATAACAAGACTATTGCACCACATGGCCGATTTATTGAGACTAATCAACTGAAAGTCGAACAGGAAAAACTCCTTTATCGTTCAGTGCTTCCATATGGGAAACGAAACTTCATCCATATACGGACTCATGTGTTTCTAATGAACAAGAATTAAACTAGTTGATAAACTAGAACATAGTAGCAAACTCAACAAAATAATACCATATAGAAGATTAGATACCTGGTTTGAAACAGCATTGGTTTCACGGGTGCCTTTCTTCTTAGCACATAAAGGGACACCGTACGACAGTAGACTACCTTCCGCCTTTTCTCGGTCGTTTCGGGACGAAAGAAAATTTGATTACAAATTGTAGAAAGTTTGAAACACAATTGGAAGTTGAAAATATGCGTACATAAAACTAACACGATTCGACCTTACGTGCGGAATTAATCTAATTAAAGTAACAAATCACTTTTAATTAGTTTTTAGATGGTTAAACATACAATCCAATTATCTATTTTGAATACCGCAATATTAAATAAAGCAATAAACAACGAACACCAATATGATGACGGAGAAACCCAAACTGGGTAAAAA
>CAIGRK010198047.1:0-10781 GCA_903798315.1 Fraxinus greggii | reverse complement strand
TTAAACAAGCTTTCTGTAGAAATCGCATGGAAGGCACCAGACAGGACTCCATGTTGGATGCTTTGACTTGATAACAAAGACACTGAAGTATTGTTTTCCGGCTTTATTGCACGACGGATTCCGATAAAGAGTTTGCTAGTTTTACCCCTGTGAAACGAGAAATGACCACATAAGCCTAGAAGGATGGATAGAGAGGGTGGAAGAACAAGATGTTCAAGAGCACCTGAAGAATATGCAAGTATCTCCTGCATTTAGCTTCTTTGAATTCACAAAACTACTCCAGCCGGTGCTGAGTAAGTGACGCTTTGGCTGACCTATATTTCGAAGGGGTGGAAAATAAGATAAGCTAAACATCAGCCACTTGAGACATGTCTAGTAGGGATGATTAGATAGTACTAAGCAGTATTAAAAAAAGAAAGACAGTATTGTGCACTAAACATACTCTCAAGGAACTAAAAAAGATGGTACGAGATTCTGGTGTCACTCAAGAAAGGTTCACTAACAAGTAAAGCTAGCCCAACTGTCAATTAAATTCCATAAATGTGTCCCTGTTCTAATACCACGATATATGTGACGGAAGGACCACTCTGTCCCATGCAAATCCTTGGCAACCAGATCCTGCGAAGGGAGATGCTGAAACATGTCCTGTAACAAGAAATATTGCTGAGGAAGTATGCGAAAAAAAAGATCCGTGTCTTCACATTCATCAACATCATGTATTGAAATAATAATAGAGTATCAATCAAATAGTTACCAGTTCGGAAAAAACGAGGTGAAGGCAATATTATTCAAGAAAACATTGATTCCTTTTTAGACTATATTAGATACCATCAGGTAGTTTTATGGAGAATATCATCAAAGACTAACCAGAGGCGGAAAGCATTCGTTAGCACATTTTCTTGGTACGGAGAGGCCACCATGTGTGCTAGTATCAGATGGAGTTAGCTTTTTACTGAAGGATTGTATAAAACTTTCCCTAGCTATGGATGGGGTGGTGCGGTGCTGTGAGCTTTCTCCTTCTTTCTGCGAAAATCCATAATTTTTAAGTAGAATTGCATATTCACATGTAGAGGTCAGGAAAATAAATCAATTAATGATGGAGAAATTGGATAAGTATGCTTTTTGATGATAGCGATTATCAATGAGATTTTGAAATTATAAGCAAGCAAAGAATTGACGAAGGAATCGTACAACTCAGCATTCAGAAAACGCATAAGCACAATAAGTGCATTGAGATATATGAAGGTCTCCAAATATATGATGAGTAGAAGTCTGCAGTATATAATGGACAAAACCAATTGCATCAGTCAATGTGTTTCATATACCTCAGGTACCAAAGTAATATGCGCAATCGTTTCGTCTGTGTTGGGCTCAGCCTACATAATAGCAATTGGTAAACAAAGATAATATAAGAATAATAAAGATGAACATTACTTAACATAGCTTAGGCAATTACTATATATACTCCAATTATTTGTATAGAACCTCGCAAGAAAGTTAGATGTTAATTCCAAAGAACATTAATCTCTTCGGCATTGCAAATGATATACCTGTAACAGCACGCTAACAACTTTACAGAAGATCTTGTAAGGTACATTGTAAACTGGCATTGGCACGTCACTATCCTTGCTAGTGCATGCCTCAACCTGTCCATAAATTTCAAAGTTAAGTAGTTAATGAGGTAGATAATAGATCAAGCGCATTCTAGAGAGGTTTGTGTTGGTCAACATCGTTTGAAAGTTTAATTTACTAGATTAAAGAGTAATTTATATTGTTCATACATATTATTATTATCGAATTTCCTTATCTAAAAATTTAAGTTGTTGTAGAGTGGATACATTTATTTTCTTAAAGTTTCCCATCAATATGCTCCCCACATGAAACCATGTCATTTTAAAATTTAACATGTGCACAATTATTATAAATGGACACAACAAAAATTTGATTTCAAGACGTGTCTAGCTCTAATACCATGTTAAAACCATTTCAGTTCCTTGTTAGCAGGCCATACTTCTATTCGATTAAATACCGTCGAATGACATGTTTCGCTACCGCGTCGCCTAGCTACTACGGCTACCACGANTTTATATTGTTCATACATATTATTATCGAATTTCCTTATCTAAAAATTTAAGTTGTTGTAGAGTGGATACATTTATTTTCTTAAAGTTTCCCATCAATATGCTCCCCACATGAAACCATGTCATTTTAAAATTTAACATGTGCACAATTATTATAAATGGACACAACAAAAATTTGATTTCAAGACGTGTCTAGCTCTAATACCATGTTAAAACCATTTCAGTTCCTTGTTAGCAGGCCATACTTCTATTCGATTAAATACCGTCGAATGACATGTTTCGCTACCGCGTCGCCTAGCTACTACGGCTACCACGAACTTGAATTATCACATGGTTGCTTCTATTTTAAAAGTTTAAGATACACTCATATACTTAAATTTTATTATCAATACTTACTATCTTCATCACTCCTCATATGCACCATTGTTTATTTTTTCTTTAAAGCTCTTATATGTGGTATTTTATAAAGATATATAGAGGTACAACTAGACTTAGAATTGTGCCTGCTGAACCACTTATCTAAAAACTTGAGCCATTAGAGAAGGTAGTAATGTGTTAATTTATTCTCATCTAATCAATGCCTTCAATCAAGAATATGCATCATTTTTTTAAGGGAAATAGCATTAAAAATACGCAATAAAAACTTAGGCGCTAGCCGCTAGGCGACAAATTTGTTTAACACCCTTCACCAAAAATACGTCTAGAAGGTAAATTAAAGACAATAGCAGCGAAACGAAAGAAATCGTCACTTATTTTGGAATGATCCACCTAATTCTATCAATTACTTTTCATTTAGAGAACGCGACAAATTATTATTTATCTCATTCACCAAATTCTTAAAAGTAGAGATCAGATACTTCAACAACAACAATTAAAAGAGTAAAATTGCTTTTATGAAATGATGAATTGTGCTAAAGAGAAATCAAAACCTGTTCAATGTGACCTTGAGGAAAGTAGAACAACTTATCCCCAACACGAGGCACGTTAGCCATGGGACCGGCACAGGCAAGCCATAGTTGCCTATGAACTTCTTCTTCCTCAGCTAAATACATAAATCCCAGAATTAATAGAATGCAGAAACAAAGGATTTGATATTACTTTTTTGCCTATTCAAGGAACTATCTATGCAACACCCCCACGTACCCCCCACCCCCCAAATCAAGAACTTCTGAATTTTACTGAAAATCTTTCACAAGTCCGGGCATTGGAAATAGATTAACATTCAACAAAGATCTATATAATACACAATCAACAGAGATTAATCTAAGAAATCAAGAAAATTTATCAAATAGCAATTGTAAATAACGATACCTCATACCTTAAACCTCAACAAAATCACATGAAAAAGGATTCTTGCCCAGTCAAGACAATTTTACAGAGAAAAACAGTTTTTTCGACCGTTACAGAAGTAAAACCCGCAAAAGGAGAAGTTCATTATGAGAAATAATCAGAAAAAAACTAAAACCTTGAAATAAAAAAGGTAAGGAAATGTTTGTCTAGAAAACACGAAAACCGATGAAATAGTGTAAGAAAATAAAGAAAGAAAACCAATGAACACCCGCGTTACCAAAAGCGTCCCATCCAAAAAATAAAAAATAAAAAATAGGAACAGAAAATTTTAGACAATAATAAAAACCCACCTTTGAGTTTACTGGTCTGGTTTTGCTCATTGCATGGTCTGTTCTTTTGAGATTCAACTACCTTTTGCATGGTAGAAGACCCTTCGCCATTAGAATTAGAAGCCATTATTATCTCTTGTTTTTTTCTTTTTCTTGAAAGGATAAATCTTCAGAGTTTTTTTGCAGTGAGATGGAGAGAATACTGAGCGACAAAGGAAAACTATATGGGCTTGTGAAAGCAGAGAGAGGACACTTGATTCAGTCACTGTAAAACCCTATAATACACGCAGTATAATACACAATGACAGCCATAAATGATAAATGATACTGATAACTGGTAAATTTAGCTTTTATTCGTGTATCATCATAACAAAAAATAGGCATACATTTAGAGAAAATGACATTCGTTCTCTGTGTATGTGTTTATGGAGTGTGTGTTTTATGAGCTGCATTGTGAGTGGGGGTGTATTTATAGGGCTGTAGAAAGTGGGATGGCATGGGGTGGAGGCTGCTGGTGCAGGAGGGAGGGGTGGGGGATGAGTAGTCGCTGCCACAGTACACTCGTTCATTCAGACACGAGTCGACTTTTGTAACTGCCAGACGTCTTTTTCTACCCTTTGGCGTTGGGCTTTGCTATTAAGAGCCGATATACACTGTGCGCCAACCCCTCTTCCCTTTCATACCCACCGTTACTTTGCATGCAGAGACGAGCATACCATGGATTTCTGTGTCACTTTTCGTTCTTGTGTGGGCCGCCCGCCATTTTTGCCCTTAAACCTCAACTTAGGGCCGAGTGGCATCCATCATCAACGTTTTTTAAAATATCAATTTTTAGCATTTACGAACGATATATCCTTTAGTGAAATTTTTAATTTATAATTTCTTGAATAATTTTTTTTAACACATGAATGAATAATTTACTTATTAGTAACTTATATTATAAGTGAATTATTGTCTTATTAATAATATTTTTTTATAAACAAATTTTTACATCTAAGGGAATTTTATTTTTATAAGAAACTTTTTACTTCTAAGTAAAAATTTTAATTATAAAATAAAAATTTTCTTGTAATTAATTTTTTTAGTTAATATAATTTTATTTACAAGTTAGTTTTGAACAAAATATATTGGTTGAAAATAATTATTTTATAAAGAGTAAAATTAGAAGAGAATCAAAGAAACGATTGAAACCCATCGATTTGGTTGTTTGACAGAAACAGTCAAAGTTACATTATACCGTTTTTGGATGATTTTTAAACACTTCAAAATCGATGCCCAAAAAAATTGGTAAACACCAATCTTTTCAACTCCTTGTAAATATTGCCACTCAAAATCACTCATACCTTAGAGCTTTGGCAAAGCGTTTTTTCCTTCTAAAGATGGCCGGACAATTTTTTTTTTTTTTTTTAAATCTAGTGACTTCCTACTTATTTATTATCCAAATATGTTAAGACTCACAGCTTATAAGCACAAATAATGCTATTTATCTAGACTCGTGATTAGGTGAGCATTAATTGATATGACATCTTAAATGTATAAATATGAGCTTTATTTGTGATGGTAAGTCAATGAATATGACTTAATTGCCACCTAAAGTCTATAAAAAACTCAATGTTTGGCGTTCATATTTTTTCTCAAATTCATTTTCAATCACACATTTAGCCCATGTTGGTGCCTATCGTTTTTAAATTCTTTTTGCTACAGAATCATTATCAATCATATGTTTACTCAATAAAATATTCTGCATATAAACTTAATGTTTTTCCCTACATTTTAATAATACATTCTTCTAAAAATATATGTTCAAATTTTTTTTTTTAAATAATGGGTACCAAACAGATGCTTAATAGCTTTTATTAACTTTTCGATCACACATTTCATCAATTTTTATTAGAATTTACTGAAAATATGATTTTTAACTAATCAAACAAGGGCAAAATAGCATTACTCTAATACCACTGCCAAAATTTTAAAAACTGTAACCCAACTTATTATGCATATAGAAAGTTGGTTCAAAAGTTTTGGTTGTAATTGTAAAATCGGTCTACAGTTGCATGAACTATGAGCCGTTAAAATCTTCTTTAACGATGATGGACTCTCATAAAACTAGCATCAATTCAAATTGTTGACATGTACAAGTTGAAAAACAAAATTTAGCTTCATAAAAGACAGACATACAGGGTCACATGACAATTTAGAAAAGACTTGGATGATTTTCGTCATTGAAAATAACACTTATTGTGCGACTATAATGTAATATTGAATGTAACGTTCTCATCATTGCACACATTGCGAAATCCAAATTATTTCAAATTTGGCATTTGCACCCTTATTTCAACAGTTTTCTTGCAGAGTTGACCGTCTACATCTCATTCCATTAATTCTTTCTATCAAATACGGGTATTTGATGCAAAACGTTCCTATAATTTTTATTCATTGTTGCTCAAATCATCAATATCGTTTCAATTTCGACATTTGGGGTCCTTAGATCAACATTTCTTTACGCAAATGTCCGTACCGTCTATTTTATTTATTAAATTATTATAAAATAACTAATTTACCCTCCTCTCTAAATAAACAAATAGCAAGAAAGAAAGAACATGAAACAAGAAATAATTGCATAAAAAGAACAAACGAGTCTCACGTAAAACAATTTAGTATATACTAAAAAAATATCATCTTCCCAATTAACCCCACCTATGCCTCCCTCCATCCTCCACCACCACCACTGTAACGACTCATATCTGAAGATTTAAATTTGTTACAAAAATGTGCTTCTTAGATCTTCAAAATTTGGGTTGAATTAAAATTTTTCTTATTTCTTTTTTATTTCGTAAATTATAATTATATTTTATTATAAGTTCCAACAACTAATGAAAACAAACGACTTAACTTAGTTCTGTTTGTTGGATAAACAAAACTTTTGTTTGGCATTTGTACTCTTCACCACAATATGAAAAGGCAAAGAATTGGGCGCCACATGTCGCGATTTTCCATAATCGTAATTCAGTTTTTATTTTTCGCTCATTTTCCCCACACACTTTGAATTTGACAAGCGAATCCGTTCCTCTTTCTTCATTTTTCCACTCAACCAATCATACATCTTTACTCCTCAATTCCCTCACAGTAGTGACCATATTGTGTAAGATTTCTCCTTTCTTCTTCTACTATCTTTTGAATTTTTTTCTCCATACACTCTTCTCTCTATATGCTTCCGTTTGATTGACCTTTTTTTGCAGGGTTTGAAGTTTTAATTGTCTGACATATGAGATTTAGATAGAGAATGCTCAAAATAATGATTGAAATAAAGTATTTTCGTAACTAATGTCAATTTTTTGGTATGAATTTTGGGTATGGATATTCCATTAATCTGTACAATATATGCTTTACACACACACACACACACACACACACAGAGTGAGAGATTGTAACTCGATTGAATTGATTACTTTCTTGGACATTATTGATTTCTGTTAGGGTGCACAAAGATGATTATATAAAATTAGAATTTATTATTAGTGTAAATTTTTTGTGCTGGGACAAAAATGTTGGCTATCTCTGAGAAGAGAAAAAAATTTGTGTCTCCGTGTGCGCTCGGAGACATCTCCGTGCACACACGGAGACCTCCATGCCACATTTTATCACTTTGAATGGTTAATATTCTTGTTATAACATTTAGCAAATATCAAACACCATTTAGCCATTTGCAAATTTAAAACTGGAATGGTCTTCTCTAACTTTTGCACATATACAAAGGGCAAAATTTAAAACTGGAGTGGCCTTCTCATATCATTCATCCTCCTCACAAAATCTTCATGTATTGCTCATAATGTAAAAGTCATTTATTTTTTATATTTTCAATATATTTCCTTTTCTTTTTCTGTTTATTCAAACCACTTTAAATCTTTCGTTTCATTTTTGTTTTTAGTTCTAGTTATTAGTATTCTGATAAAAAGGATTTATGTCTTACAATGCAAGACTAAAAGTAGTTTGATTTTATTTATTTATTTATTTCCTTTTTGTGTTTTCTTTAATAATTGAGGATCTATTTTTGACTTTGGACAGCTAGAGGAGTATATTGTGCTACAAGCAGTTAATGATACAAATCAACGTATGTTGCATTTTCTCTCTTTTTTACTAGTTTTTATCTTTCCTGACGTTTGGGGCTGCGGTGTTTTACAATTTTTGTAATATAGAAATCATACATATGCAAAACATTAGAATGACGTGGGTTCAAATAAAGAAAGCTTACCTGGTTTATATATTTGTACCAACTCCATAACTGTAGTGAAAATGAGAAGGAAACACTTTTTTCCCCTTTTATGAGGTTTACGAGAGAAGGCTTGACGTAAGAATCAAATAGCCTTGAACACTCCCAGATGCCATTGGCTTTGCCAGGTTAATCGAAGACAAAAACTTTTTACAAAGAAAATTAGCCAGCTTCTCTTGTCCACCTGTGCTCGGCCATCAACCAAAATTAGGGCCTAATTTAGTTGGGGTTCTTGGCCCCCCACCTGTGCTCAAGGCAGGAACTGGCACCAAAAAGAATATCGTTCCCTTTAAAAAAAATCACAAGCCAGGAAGCCTGAGGGTGTAGGGAAAAGGGGTTATACTATTATTGTGATGAAAAATTCTCTCCCGAACATTGGTGTCAATGACATCAGCTATTCATGATGGAAGACATAATAGACCTCGAAGAAGACTTGCAAGATGTCAAGCACCTACCATCAGTTACATTGAATCTACCACCCAAAATTTCTTTCCATGCCATCGCTAGAATTGAACATCCCCAGACCACATGACTCCAAGGCAACTTGAAGGGTAGAGAGGTCACGGTCTATGGAAGGAGTACACATAACTTTGTGGATTAGTCATTGGTAACAAAGTATGGCTTACTAGTAACTCGTGATAAGACATTCCAAGTCATGGTTGCCAATTGAGAAAAAATCGTTTGTACCGGGAAATGTCTGGCCATACCTTTAGACATTCAATAATATCAAGTTAAGGTTGATTTTTACATCTCACCAGTAGTCGCATGTCAGTTAGTTTTGGGAGTTCAATGGCTCGTGACACTGGGAACAGTCGAAACAAATTACCAAAGCTTGACCATGACCTTCCAGGATCGTGGAACCATTCACACCTTTTAAAGCTTAAAGCACGTAGGATTGGAGGCTCTCATTGAGAATGAATCTCCTTCAATTGATATCCCTTCCTCCATCCAAAAACCAAGAGGGTCAGTCTCAAGTGCTTGAAAATATTCTTGAGGAGTTTAAGTAAGTGCTTGAACCCCCTTCTCAACTGCCACCAGCCCGTAACCATGATCACAGAATACCGCTTCAAGCTCATAGCGGTCCAGTCAATGTTAGGCCCTACCATTATCCATATTACCAAAAGGCTGAGATCGAGAAAATGGTTCAAGAACCCTCACACTCGAGGCTGATTCTTCCCAGTCGAAGCCCTTTTTTTTTTCTCTAATATTGTTGGTAAAGAAGGTCGACGAAAGTTGGCAATTTTATGTTGATTATAGAGCTCTCAATGAAATTACCATAAATGATAAATGTCTGATACATGTGATCGATGAATTGCCAGATGAATTATATGGCTCTAGATATTTTTCAAAGCTTGACCTACGATCAAGATACCTTTATATACGGGTTCATGAGAATGACATGCCAAAGATTGCATTCTGCACACATGAGGACACTATGAATTTGTTGTCATATCATTTGGACTCACTAATGCACCTACAAAATTCTAAAGTTTAATTAATGATCTTTTTTTACCCTACTTCCGTAAGTTTATTTTGGCATTCTTTGATGATATATTGGTATATAGAAATACGTGGCACGAGCATATTTCTCATCTACATATTATTGTAAGAATTTTGAAGTCTAATTGCATGTTTACCAAAGAATCAAATGCCTGTTTGGAGTTGAACAGGTAGACTACTTAGGGCATATCATATCAGAAAAAGGAGTTGCAGTCGACCATCCTAAAGTTCAAACTGTTACTCAATGGCCGATTCCTACAACCATAAAGGGGAGTGTGGATATTTAGGTCTCACGGGGTACTATCGAAAATTCATTAGAGGGTTTGGTGGAATTGTGGCTCCCTTGACTCGCCTATTAGCCAGAGACGGTTTCACCTGGAATTTTGAGGCAGAAATGCATTTAAGAAATGAAAAGAAGCTTTATCATCTCCTATTGTTCTTAGACTTCCTAATTTTCCACAACAATTTATAGTTCAATGTGATGCTTGTGGAATAGACATTGGAGCTATTTTATCTCAACAGGGACAGCCTATTGCCTTCTTCAATGAGGCATTGAAGGGGTCAACGCTCACATTATCTACCTACGAAAAAAAGATGCCCGCCATTGTAAAGGCCATTTGCAAGTGGAGGCCATACCTGCTGGGTGGACTTTTTGTTGTTAAAACTGATCAGAAAAGCCTGAAGTTTTTAATAGAATAACATATCACTACTCTTGCTCAAGCACGTTGGTTACCAAAGCTTATTGGGTACGACTACATCATTGAGTACATGCCGGGTCAAGAGAATAAAGGAGCAAATGCATTTAGCCATATCTTCCACACAAGCTGATTGGTGGAACGACTTGCAACAAGAGGTACTTCAAGACTAATTCTATAATAAACTGGTGGATGAGAGTTCCAAACAAGCTAGACAATGGTATGTTAAACGTGATGGGGTTTGTTTTTGAGAAGGGAAAATATTCTTGAGTCCTAATTCATCTCTCCTCCATGTTGTACTCGTCGATGGACACTCATCATCTGTAGGTGGACACTTCGGATATCACAAGACTTTGGCACGCATTCAATAAAGTTTCACCTAGTCGGGCTTGAGGAAATCAGTCAAGAAATTCTTACACCAATGCAATGTATGTCAACTTTTCAAGGTAGATTGTATGACCCCTGCAAGCCTACTACAACCCTTACCCATTCCAACTAAAGTTTGGACGGATTTATCAATGTGTTTTGTGGAAGGATTAAAACTAAAATTTGGACGGATTTGTCAATGGATTTTGTAGAAGGATTATCGCCATCACAGGGATACACTGTGATAATG
>CAIGRK010198027.1:0-17633 GCA_903798315.1 Fraxinus greggii | reverse complement strand
CAATGACTTTTGCTGGAATTCATTTCCCTTATCGTCTCATCCTGATGTATGAGTGGTCTAAAGATACCTTAGAATTTATGATGAGTATTCGATCTGGATTTATTTCTTATCGCCTAGGAAACTCTCCTTTTATTCTAGAGGTATATAATCCTCACATGTTTGCAAGACAACATGACTTTAGGCAGAAACGTCCTGGTTTACCAAGAAAGTTGGATATTGCTCCCAATGTGGGCGACTTTTATCGCGTTTGGTTATCTTTGACCAGGACGATAAGCGAATCTATATTTTATATTCCAGAGTATGTGAAGGACACATCAAAATGTTGATGCAGAGTACCAAAGTTGGTGGAATAACCAAGTGTTGCCAAATCTGACTAAGGTTCAAGTGCAGGTTTTATCTTTTAGTGAGATTCGTGACTTTGTTCTTGATCTGGCTCTGAGACACGAGCAGGGTCATAGCCAAAGGGTTAAACCCTCCAGATATCATTCTGAAGAGACTTCTTGAAAGAGGGAACCAAACCTTCAAAATGAAAGAGGTATTAAGAAAATTAAATTTACAATTCCCTCGACAAAGCTTGCTTCCACCTCTGAGCCTGTTGATAAGACACCTGAAGCAGTTTTGATCCAAGACAATAGTAGTCTTGGAGATCAAGTGTCCCACGCCTTTGGAAAACTCCAACTCCAGAAGATCGATGTTCTGGAGAACAGGTACGAATTTTATTGATTTATTTTTTTAACATGCTACTTGTATTTGACTTGGTGTATCAAACTTCAATTTCAAGCTCCTTTTTCTTGAATACATCGAAGGAAGCGATCGGCACGATCATAGCGGCCTGAGGCTATTCCAAGTCATCCAAAAGATGGCCTCGAAACTTCCAACATGAACATAAGTCTCCCGGATACACCTTCAGATAGAGGGTTTTAGATATGTCGCCTAGAACACGGAATGCGGGTATGTCCTTTGTTATTCTTTGTCTCTCTCTCTTTTTTTTCCTTCTTTTTTTTTTTTTTAAATCTTCCTTCATTTTTCTAATTTTTTTTATTTGTAGGTTTTCCAAATGTTCTAGAAGGACTAAATTTCTCCTTGAGCCCAAACTTTTTACAAGATCAGACTGGCGAGAATGATGAGAGAATTGATGCACTTCAGGGAATAGATGGTACTCATGATTATTAAGACCCTGCAAATACCCGAACACCATTAATGAATGTACTTTGGCGCTTAATGTAGATGACTTCAATAATGAAGATGAAGTGAATTTTGAGATTGGGAGAGTTGATATTTTAGAGATCAATCAAGAAGCCTCAGTTGTTCCATCTTCATTTGCCTTAGTCAATGTTCCCCCCTCAAAGACAAACAATCATGGGGATGCGCAAATTTGTTCTCTCATGTCTGGTCCTCCACCAGGGATAACCGAAGAGTCCCCTTAAAGGCTGCTCTACAACAAGCCATCACTAATTATCTTCAAAAATGTTCCAATGACGTTTTGAAGTATGGCTTTTCCGCTATCCGGTCTTGGTGGGATGAGAATAATCTAATTCTAAAAAAGGTGATTACCAACTCATTTCGCTCAGATCCAACCCCTTTCATGGAGTGTATGGATATGTTTCTGAAAAAATTTGACATTTATCTATCTGAAAGAAAGCAAAAATTGGAGTGTCCAACCGCTGAAGAAAAGGCTAAGCAGCTGAAACTTTTGAATATTCAGATTCGTTGGAAAATAAAATCAGTCAGTTGACCTTTGAGCTGGACCAACTACGTGACGAGTTTCAAACCCCTCAGGAACAGAGGAGTATACTTGAAACTGAGTAAGTCAGATTGGAAAAATCATAGACTAGAGATATCACCAGCATAGCATGTCCCGGCAACGGAACCAAAGTTCCGACCAAAAATCTTACACCACAAAGAAAATCGTCGATGCTCGCAGCACATTCGACTCCATCAAATCTAAACAATCTTTTTTTTTTTTTAACATGAAAAGATAAAGAAGCCATTGAAATCCCAATTAATTTTGCCTTTTGATACAATCAAATAGAAAGCCCTGATAATAATATTTTGTACACTTATCTAGGTCAATAAATTAGGATATTTTGTATTACTTTTGATAAATTATAGCCTAACCTCGTGTATTTATCATTTGTTAGGAACAACTCAATGATTTTAAGTGAATTTGGAAGGAAGGAATGAAATATGGGTGAAAATGGATGAAATTCAAAATTCGAGGATCAAATTGCATTTATATTGTAGTTTATTCGAACCATAAATCGATAATGAAAGATTTCTAGGTCAATTGGATACAATAAGAAGTAAAAAAGAAATGAAATATAATCAAAAGATCTTCACAAATCAATTTCCAACCGCACAAGGTATATTCCATATTTTCAGCCGAAGTTTTAAGACCCATTTTTGGAATAGTAAACGTTCGAATTGGAAAAATTCTATTTTTAGAAGAATTATAGCCCTTGTAATTAGCTTTCCAATGCAATTTGAATCACTTCAATCGGATATCATGAGAGAAAGCTAAAACCAAAATACTGATGATTGCGCAGAGACAATCTTGCGAGCACGAAGACAACTTTTCTTATTTGATTGAAACTCTTTTGGGAGCCAATTTAGACGTGAATCTTAACCTAATTTCATCATATAGAATACAAGACATGGGTAGCCATTGGAGGATCTCTTTCACCTCTCAAATTACATCCATGTCAAAAAATCATTCAAGAACGAGGGGCAAATTCAATATAAGTTGGAGAGGAGAACAAATCTAGCAAGGGATTGAATCAAGAAACAGCAAGAGCTTGAAGGTTCAAATCTTGGGGTTGATAATCAAGAACAAGAATTGGACCGTGACATCACTTTCTTGTATTTATAAATTCTGGGTGATCTTCTATTCCTCTTGTTGTTTTATCATTAAAAGTAGTTTAGTAAATTTGTTTTCATGATTGATCTTGTATGCTTATTACATTATTTGATTGCTTGAACACCAATTAAATAATTAGTTACTTGTTGTAGTGTTGGGATGCTCACAATAGGTTTAGAATGCTACAATTCAACACACGGGCATTAGATGTTAAGAATAACATGAATGGTGCGTGCAATTTTATTGATAATCGTGTGATTGAATGCGTACTATTTATATGAATTCGAACTATAAATATGATCGGGTCATGTTTAGGACAGAATTAACTTATCTTGAAAAAGGAAGTTAAATAAAATTGGATTATCGAGTGTCATGTATACACAAATTATGTTAAATTATATAGGTCCAGAATTGGAAATAAAATAATAATAGGTATATTGGAATTCCAACACATACATCTCATATTTAATTAGAAACAATTGTAAATAACTAGTGGATAACTTAGTAATAATCAAATCATCTCTTTCGCTATTTACGCTCGATTTTGATAAGGATTTGATAAATTTCAATTTAAAGAATATTTCTCGTGGGACGATACTCTTAATTCACTAATCTATTACTTGTCAACAATCTTGTACGCTTGCGGAGTTTTTATCCGAATAGACGCAACAAAGATAACCGTCAACCAACATGAGTTACGCATTGACATAAACTCTGTCAACAGTCAACAACCACAAGAGTCACACGTTGACAAATTCCGTCAACCGTGGACCACCACAGGAAACCCGAACCCGAAAGGCTGAGTTATGACCAAAGAAAGGAGTCAATATAAGGTTCACCAGGCTCTCAACAAACTTTTGACTGAATGATTTTTTCCATTGAGATTTCTTACATTATATGGGAATAATATAAATCTAAATATGATAAGTGTAATTACGGTCTAAATAAAATTATATATATAATTATATTAAACAAGCAATATTTGGTAAGTCGTAATCTTCTTAAATCTTTGTCCATCTCATTGACACATTCTTCATAAGCAAACTAATGACCTTTGTCACAAGGGTGAACCAGAGAGGAGACAGAGAATCTCCTCGACAAATACCATTGGCACAGCCAAAGGAACTACAAGGCAACACAATCAACAAACACAGAGTATACCTTCGATCATCCCTTCTTTTGAAACATTCTTCATAAGCAAACTAATGAACTGTCCCAAGGGTGAACCAGAGAGGAGACAGGATCTCCTTTACAAAGACCCTTGGTGCTGCCAAAGGAACTAGAAGGCAACACAATCAACAAACACAAAGTATCGAACTTTGCTCATTAAGTCCATGTAACTCCAAATCCATACCTTCCCATGCTCTACAGACAAAGTCCTGATTCAAATGGTCCTAGATTTCAAAAAATCCAGTTTGCATAAACTAAAAATTACTTGAAATTTTCAGGTGAGGCGAGTGACAGTTTTAGAAACTTGTAGTGTATGGTCATCTAAAAATAGATGAGCTACAACAAAATTATCTTGTAAAAATGAAGAAAGATGAAGAGGTTTTAGCACAGGATGCTTGTCATCAACAAAAAAGTCTAGATATATCATCTACAACCTCAATAAAAAACATCAAACCATATGTCATCCAAGCACCAGAATACTGCAGCTAATGAATAAGCAAGTCAACTTAAACGTTAGGATCATTTAATTAACTCAAGATTAACAAAAGTATCCGAAATTGAAATCCTGAAAAGCAGAAGGATAAACTTGAGAAAGAACATCGGTGTCATCCAATAATTGGACCTAATAATAACGAAAAAAAATTTAACAGAAGAAATACCTGTAGTCAATTGTAGGCAGAGTTTTGATACTTGGAAATCCCAAGCGCTCTTTCAATAGTGAAATAACCTGAAATACAAAAGTTATATAAAAAGTATCTGGATGATCAGTCAAATGAAGAGAAGCTGGCATTTTAACTGAAAAAGTTCAGCTTCCCACCTCACCCCAAAGAGAAAGGAAAAAAGGGCATCTAGTTGTCAGTGTGTTGATACCAATATGGCAAACGTAGAAAGAAGCATTGTATTTGTTGCTAAAAGTGTAAAGGTTCATGAAATTTCCAGGAGACTACGCACAACATTGACTTTATCACATACGCTAACATAGAAAATGAATTGCTATAACCAGAATATCCAGAACACGGCATTTTTGAAGCAGCAAAGTTTTCGGAATGCACTAATACTCGCCAACGAAACATTTTTTACATCTTCAATCAACTAAATGGTATAACGAATATATCTGTCAAAAGTTATAACATAGCAATGTCTTCAAGCATATCCTTTCAGGAAAATGCAGGATTCTTAATATGCATCGTAATGGATTCATTTGACATGACACTACCGGTTTCCTCTGACCTATTTGTGGGCTGTCACTTCCTACTGGTTGTCTTCACTGACTAACAGAGTACTCTTCTCCATATAATATAATGCTTTTTCTAGTCGAAAGTAAAGTAAGGTAAAATATATACTCCCCAAAATAAAATTTCGAATATTAGTGCGCAACAACTATTTGTTGTGCTTTAGAAACTTTTATTCTCAAAATTCCTTTCAAAAGTCGCAGGTTAGAGGGAAAAAAGTCAAAATGCATATATTTGTTTTAAATGAATCAAGAATATCAAAATTATTGGCCGATAGGATTTGTCCAGGTGGTACAGTCTGGTTTGGCTTTGGATTCTCAAGATAAACTAGGTAAGGAAATATGTACAAGTGAAAATGCTGCTTGAAGAAGCACTTATTTGAATAAAATGTCACGGTAGGAAATTGAGCAAACCAAGAGGCTAAAAACATTGCAATTTCCAAGGATCATAATTCTCAGAAGAACATAAATAATTTACCTCGTCATCATATTTTATATCTGTTATCCAGCAATCTTCTTTCAGTCTCTCAACATCATAAACTCCTTCATTGACAAAGTTTTCAATATCTTCCTTTTTCTTTCCTACACAGGAAATAAAAAGATACCACCAGATAACAAAGTCCTTTACATGACAGTCAAACCCAACTGTGAAGCACGAAATTACCTTTTGCAAGCGAAACTTTGTCAAGCCAATTTCCATAAATATTATCGAGCAACGCAGTCAGCATCTCACGGTTTTCGTCCGATATATTTTTTCGTGCAAGTTGGTCCCCTGCACTCTTGTATTTACCAATCCGTTGAATTTGTGGTTCAACCCCAACTTTCTCAAGGACACCTACAAAACCATAAATGATGCTACTCCGCTTCAATTGAAAAGGCCTAATAATTGACATCATCTATTTTTTATTGACCCCTTCAAGAAAATTGTGAGATGCTTCAGGTACTGCTAATGTCCCTAGTTTCATTTTATAGGTATTGAAATAGGCTAACAATTTGCTTGCCTTCAGCACCGATTCAAGCAGCTAATTTGAAGACTGAAGTTTGAAACATGAGAACTCCAAGATTTATGTACATTTTAGACAAATACATAATTTTCGAGTACAAGAGTCTCATTAGAAGTTATCATATTAGTTCTGAAGAAAAATAATACCTTGGAAAGTGAAATCATCAATGTCAGGTAATAGGTAAGGAAATTTTTGGCCTTCAGATTCTCCATCATATCGCGAAATACCACGTGAAATAGGTTGTCTCTGATGCTAATTAGTAAGAATGTACTATCCTGACTAGTTTGATCGAAACCTATAATTTTTGTCATGTCAATTCTTGACATGAATTTAAGAAGATTCAAGACATGATGAAATTCCTGAAGGCTATCTAGAATGGAGAACTTGTCCCTAAAATCCAAAACCATCCAATGACCACCTGAAGGGCCACTCGCAACCCACCGGCCAAACTGGCCAAAAAACCACCACTCAGGTGACAGCCATAGGTGTAAAACCTAGCGCCATACTCCAAATCATGATACCCACGCTGGCGATCCCATTCTAGCTGATTTGGAGGGGTAAGGCACCATCATTCACAGTGGCAGACTACAAGGAGCAAATAGGAACCCACCAATCCGTGCAATGCTCATGCTCCGACCTCCGGTCTACCTATGCACTTCAGCCCTAGCCCCAACAGGCCATTCCGATTCTGACCGTCCACACGTGTGGTGCACTTGCCCTTAAGGCGCATGGGGTGCACGCACTCGACTACTCCCTATGCCCCCCTGCTGCATCCAAGTAATCCCATCCACCTGTTTTGCCATCAATAGCTCAGTCTGCGTAGAATCAGGGAAAGAAGTCTTATGCTGTTGCACTTTCTGGCCGACCCGTCATCTCTCAGGCTGAGCAAAGCCTGAGGAAGTCTATTGCATATGTTCTTCAGGCTCCCCCAGGACTCGATATCTCATAAGTCATTTTTTCTAAGCCACACAAGTACATATCGAAAGCCTTATATGATTAAGGTACATGAAAGTTTTCAGAAATTTGGTTTTCACAGTGATTTTATGTTAGGATTGATAAATTTCAAGCATATACTTATTCATTTATCTCTTGAGCATGATTAGAGTAGAATATTCCTTTTTGTCGGTTGTTCAACGTGTGTTATTAAGTGGATACTTAGTTTTAGCCCCGAGCATGAGACTCCCATAATTCCTGTGGTCTGGGTATATTTTCGTTTATTGCACAAAACTGTTGAACACTCGATTGAGAATTGTACTACAGCATATTATACCTTCACAACAGAGTGGATTTATCCCTAATCTTCTAATTGAGGATAATGTTCTATTGTCTTAGGAGCTTCTCCACACTCTGGATACTGGAGTAAGGAGGAATACTGTGCTGAAGTTTAAGGCTAAAACATATAATCGCTCGAATTGCAGTTTTCTTTATTCTATTATATTTTAGAGGACTTTGGATTCGATTAGCTATGGATTGATAGGGAGTTAGGTGGTTTGTGTATTTTGAAATGTCGATATTTAGCACTCCTAAATGGCTGCCCCAATAATTTTTCCCCCACTTCACGAGGTCTACAATGGGGCGATCCCATCTCATCATCTCTCTTCATCATTGGCGCTGATTATTTATCATGCCTACTCATGCAATAGTTCTAGCCTTACCCTATTATGGGTTATCGACATGGAGGAGTACTAGCGTCTTCTTTTGCTGATGACATGATTATATTTACCAACTGCCATAAGCAGTCCATATCCGGAGGTTACTAGATTGTTTGAATTATTATTAGGAAGTATCTAGTCAATTGGTGAATAGAGACAAAAGTGGTCTTATAACGTCTTGAAAGACATCCATTATTCAGATCAGGAGATCGGAGCATCCATTTACATATCCAAGAGTCTCCTTATTTAGGGGAGCAAAGCGGTTTTCTTATATTATGATTTTATTCAGAAGGTTAGAAGCAGAATTTCAGGTTAAGCTTCACATTTTAGGAGATGGAGTACACAGTCGAAGTCCGTTATTTCCTCTATACCACTTTATCTACTAAAGAGCCTCTCTAGGTTGTACTGAAAAAGTTGAAGAGTATATTGTGCAATTCCTTTAGGACTCCATGGATCAAGCTCATAGGTTACATTGGAGGAGATGGAAAGATCTTTGTCTTCCTAATGAAGAGGGTAGTCTAAGCTTCAAGAGAATGTAGACTATGTTGCACGAACACTTCATCTACGGTAGTGTGTCCGTAACATGTTTGACTCATGTCGTATACCGACACTCTACCATGGTCATCCTTCTTTCTTTATCAAAAATACAATATATTTTTAACTCAAACTTATTAAATAAAAAATATGTACTAAAATTTAAAAGATTTTAACAAATTAATAAGTATGAAACTAAATTTATATTATATTAAAAAAGAATTTTAAAGATTTTAATTAATGTGTCGACAATGTGTCGCATCAGTACTCTTTGAAAAATCGCTTGACGAACACACGTATCCGTGTTGGTGCATCATAGATTGCAGACATTGTTACTTTTTTCTTGAAGCTTTTGTAGTTTTTCCGTTCATAGAGATCGTTGTGCACTTAATTCTTACTGAAATTATATTGCTGGGGATTCACCCTCTGCTAGCAACATTTGCATATTTAGCTTCACCTATTTAGAGAAGGTTGGAACTGGTCGGACCACAGGTTGAGCCACACATTATATGATACCTTAGAGCAGGATGGATTTTCTTTTGACATGATTGTTGGATGGACAAAGTTACTTTAGCGTCCTTATTCCCACACCGACATCATAAATATGACAGGGTATAGGACTTTTATGATGACACAAGATGGGATATTGGACGATTGTTAAATGCTCTTCCACAATATATGGTTGAGCATATTAGGGCTATACCTCTATATGCAAATGTCCCATATCAGAATATTTAAAGGGATACACCAGATGATAGCTTTTCCACCAAGTCAGTTTAGCAGTTAGTCCTTTCTAGTCGATAGCTTTAGGATTTATATCGGCTAATATTGAGCTCCATTATACCTACTACATTTTCTTTCTTCTACTGGAGATTGTGGCAGGATTTGATTATGGTTGATGTGGTCATTCAGATGAGGATTGGCTGTCACATGACCTTCCGCTGTTAGTGTTGTTCGAAGATTTAGACTATCATACCTATTTTCATAAGCAGTACCATTTCTTTTAAGGTATGACATCATTTTTTCCATGCCCTGAAAATTTTATAGATTAAAATTTATTTGTTCTATTTAATATATCTTAATATCTTCAAAAGTTGAAGGATTAAAGTGAAATATGTTTTAAATTCATTTTATTTTGACCAAATAATTAGATATGGATAGAGCAAGATTTAGTATATCAATATTGGACATTTTTTTGAAGGTTATGATTAACTAGAAATCTTCGACTCGAGAAAACGTTAATTCGGATAAGTTAGACCCAATATATTGAAGTTTACAGAAGTTATCATAATTAGTATTTAATTTAAATTAAATATCAACATTTCAAGATTTGGCTGCCACGTGTATGGAGATAAAGCAGCTTTTAGCCACGTGGAAGACCAATTTTATTTTGATAAGTTTAATAGTAGTCATGACTTTATTATTTGAAACCAACGTCTATCCAAATTATTTGTGATTTACGGATCCACTATTCTAATTGCACCAAAATTCACCACACACACACACACACACACAAGTACACGACATATTCAAATTAGGTATTGATTTCCAGTATGAATAATGCAAAAAAGGTCCTATAAATTCACCACATATATATACATACACGGCAGATAGTAGAGAGAGAATAATTTCTAAAAGCCAGTCACGATTTTATTGATGCGGTCGAGAAAGTAGAAAAGATATTGGAATTCTTTCAAAAAATTCGTTTGATCTAACGGGATAAGATACTTTTGCAAGTGAGTTGTTTCCGTATACTTTTATGTTCAATTAAATATGCATGAATTACCAATAGACCTTCGGGTTTGACCTAACGAAATGTGAACTTTATTAACTTCTTTATAACGAAATGTGAAATCCTTCGAGAATTCAAAATACTACCGATGGGTGTCTTGCTTGGTCATCGATATATTCCATAAAAAATGTGGTATGTAGTGTCTATTTTATTGTCATATAATTGTCTATGAAAAATGCACGTAATCTTGTTGGGTATTTTTAAATACTCACTCATACAATAATTTTTCAAGATAGTTCGGGTCGATTGGAACTGTGGCGTGACGGTGATGCGGACTGTCAGAGGATTTGAAGAAATAAAATTATTAGGTTTCTATCGTTAATCGATTAATTAGTTTCATTTATATTCAAGAACTTGTATATTTAAATAGTAGTTGGATAATGCTTATTTCGAAAAATTCAATTTTAATTGTTTAGTTTAAATTCATGGACAACCTATATTTTTATTAAATAAATTATTTTTATCGTATTTAATGTAAAGAAAAGTGAGATTTTTTGGAACACTCCAAGGTTTACGACAATTTGGGGTGTCACAATTTTGAAGATATCTTTCACAAACCTATGAGATCAGGTGAGAGAGTTAGACCTCGATTCTAGAGATGGAGATACTCGGGTCAATGTCCAAAATGCATTATCATTCTTTCGTTGATATTTTGGTTCTTATGGATTGAGAGGATTGATGCGAACCACAGAAAGATATGCATGGAGCCTAGACAAATCATTTGGAGAGTCTATCGCGTGATTTTATTTCTCTACATGGGTCGTTTACTTCGACATGTTCATTGGCCTAGAGCTTGGCTATTGCCTTACTTTTTGATATTTCTTTAACTCTTCTTTCCCCAGCAGATCTATATTAGTTTTTTGACGTACTCTACTGGTGGGATATTAAAAGATCACACCGATGGATGCATCACGAAGATTTTGCTAGTGGTGGAAGCATTATTCGTGATCGGGATGGACACTACATTAGGGATTTCTAGTTTTCATATAAAGACTACCTTATTCTGGAGGCTGAGTTATGGGTTTTCTTGAATGGAATTTTACTTGTTGATAGACTTGGGTTATTAGACATCTGGGTGGATGTAGACTCATCAGTGGCTGTTCACTACATCACTAAGGTTGGAGGACCGTGGGCGATTCATATCATTTTCAGAAAAATCAAATACCTTCTCTCCTTTTACCGTGATACTGTTTCTTGCCCTGTGGAAAATCAAGTTGTTGGTTGGGACCATGGGCATTATCAGGAGTATAGAACTCTTGAATTCCTCGACGACTACGGGCTCGTGTACAAAATGACAGATACGGACGTTGATTTGCTTCTCATTTGCTTTGTTTGTATGTGACGTAGTACTTCCTTATTTATTAAATTCTTTCATATGTTGCATTATTTTGTTTTTCTGAGGTCATGTTTATGTCCCCATTCCTCTTGTTGTCGTGAATTTGATTTTATATACAATCGGGGAATCCAAACCCCCATCAGCCTTCTTTGGTGAAGGCCGAAAACTTACGGAGGCTATATTGATATTTTGCTAAAAAAAAAAAAGTTTAAGAAGATTCACCTGAATACAGCTTGTTCGAATTTCAAATCTACCTTCCAATCTATCATCTATTCTAATATGAGGTTCAAACTATGTAGACATCACTTTCAGATATTAACTTCTGAACTTTAGAAGGTAAGCTTGGAAGCTAAATCCAGACATTTTATTCGTGAAATACTTCATGATACATCCAGAAATAAACAGTGTGACAGACAATGTCAAATAGAGTTTGCGGTGTTAATTCTCTTTCATGTACATGTTCTTAATTATTTTTTACATAGAGATCCACGTGTATGCCCTTACAAACCATGTGCATTTTCTAATGTAAATGGTCTTGGGATGCAAAGTAGCAATTTCAAAAGGTTCACCAATCACATTTAGTCGTCCTTTGTTATTTAACAAATTAAATATACTTCTCGCTTTTCTCCTTTTCTTCAATGTCTCCACGTTAACTCATTATATTAGCAATCCGCATCTAACCTCAAATACAGATTCTCTAGGTTGATACTTTCTCTTATCTTTTCTTTTATTAAAAAAAGTAGATCTTTTCGAAAACCACCGGAATCAACTCACCCCCAAGGAATGATGCTGAAACTGTCAATCCATACAATTGAAAGTAGGCACTTGGTGGGGCATAGAGCTCTTCACAAGCACTGCCGATGTAGTATTCTTTCTCTCCAAATGCAGGCACATAACCCACAATGAACTTACCTACAAATTACAAAAGAAAGAATTATACATTAATTTGAAGAAAAGAGTCAATCAAAGACTCGAAGTAATTGAGCATAAAAGCTATATTTAGTAGAAATCTCAGTAATCATGACAGAAACCTCAGTCAACGAATCTTGTCTAATGATGCAAAAGGAAAATCCAATATTTCCTGGAAAATATTTTGCCATGCCTTGTAACCACGTTATGTAGTTTTATATTTCAATGAACAAGTTTCAAACCAAAGGGAGTGCTTGCACATAGTATAATATAAACTAGGAAGGCCATAGTTGTGCCTGAACGAGTACTTTGAAATGTCTATGCCAGCATACACATTTGTGTTTTTTAGAGCCACTGACATATCCAGAAGTCTTTGAACATGGGGTCATCAATTACATAATGCAACATATTATTTTAATTTGGACATAAAACTCTGAACTTCAAAAAACAATAAAGATATACAAAGAGTTTGCCTATGTAAAAATAAGATTGAATACACGAGATTCAAGCATAATAATAAAAACTGTAGTAATATTGAATACACGAGTTTCAAGCATAATAATAAAAACTGTAGTAATGATATTAAGTAGTAAATAATAATCTTCTTCTTCTTCTTCTTCTCATGAGGCCATTGTTTTATATAGCCCATTCCTGTTATGTAACCCAAATTCAAAGCCCAAAAAAGTCAGCACCCCAAATCTTTAATCACTTCTTCCTTTAGGGCACAATACAACACTAGTAAAAAGTTATTTGAACATGTGCTTTTTACGGTACCTGACTTCTTAAAATCCAATATGTGCCTTCGAATTTCTTCAACTTTTCCCCAACCACAACTCAATGGTTCAATATGGAGATAGATACCCGCAATACGAGGATCGTAAGCTGCTTTTATGAAATTCTCACAAATTTGAGGTAGAGATAATCCTGAGGAGAAACGGCTCTTCAGCTGATCTGATATCTGAACAAGAAAACAGTCAATGAGATTTCTAAATAGATTTCCTAATAATTAAACCAATTTCTAAAACACAACAACTGAGATATGTAGTAAATCAACAATTACCACCTAGTTACTAAAATAGAAGTAAATAGCACATTAACGTCCCGTTCCACCAACTAGATTTCAGGAATGGCACATTACCACCCACCACCCCTCTACGCTCTACCCTCTAGGCAAGTTACACCCAATCCCACCCCAAGACCATCAAAAATTTTTACCATGCAGCAAAATGACAAAAGTGTTCACATATTCAAAGGAGCACCCAACATGGTAGCCAACCTCACAATTTGACCATCAATACAACATACAGACAAACAGACACAGAGAGAAATGCATGATCAACATTATAATTTGGAGAGGAAAAGTGTGTGATGTGAGGTATTGAACTATAAAACTGAAAAGAGCACTCTAATTTTACTAGGAGCATGTCTGTTTCCAATTAAAAACCCAATTTGTAGTGCTTTTTGGACCGTTGTAAGCTCTCCCAGCTGATTTGTTTGACAAAAGCTCTCACAATGGGGCCCATATGCTGGCAAATAACGGCCAAGAATTCAATTTTTTGGCTTGAAAAAGCTCTCCCAGACAACCCCTAGTTGTTTCATCAAGCAGTAAACTTTACCTTACAGATAACTTTCACCAAAATCTCATAAATATTGTCACAATAATGATGCTGACCCAAAAAATCCTTAATCTTCTTGCACAAGGGCTTCAGAAACAGGTGTAATAAGAGCAGAAGTAATTTTCCTAAACACCTTATTCACATATAACCCCATAGGATCCTCCTAAGGCGACAATCAAACAATATCACATTCATCGCCCTACAAGCACTGGGATTGCACCTACTAAAACAACCACACTTACAACTTTTATCATCACAGCAATAATGAATCGGCACCCATCAATGCCTTCTCTCATGTAACACCTGAATTAAGCCTTTTTTTGCATCAATTGCAAAATAAGATTTTTACTCAGTCACAGAGAATAAGTTTACTAAAATCGTGACAATCAAATAAAAATTCAAATAAAATATCTATATTTCAGAAGATTTGTGTAATAATACTAGCAAAGAAAACTTGGGAGAAACAAAAGTTATTAACCTGTCCCCGTATTTTCATGGTAAGAACACTGCCCTTCTTCACCCTTTCCCAGGGAAATGCAAATAGCATCTTAAGCTTCACTGTAAAACTCTCCCACAGGTTATACTCCCTGAACACAAAATCTCCTCTCGGATACTTATCATCATTATATCCCCCAATGCTTCCATTATCATTACTATCCACCAACTGGCTTCCCACTCCAATTTTCTCATCTTTATCCGACGCAACTTCATTTTTCTCTACATCGAAAGCCCGAGTCGAAATTCTTCGAAAATTGAGGATATTTTTCAGCGGAAATTGAGGCTTCGGGTGGGGTAAAAAGCATGAAATGGGTTGATGAATCGAGAAAGGGGATCTCGAGATAATTGAACACCAGGTGTGGAGGTGGATTGCTGCGGACCGATGGGTAGTGAGAAGCATAGGCATCCTCTGAACAGAGAGGAAGAGAATGGAGAGGTGGCAGTGTGTGAGTCAATTCATGACTCACTTGTAAGTAACCATTTTTAGGAATTTTCAAAAATGGCTTTCCAACAATGTGCGAGAGTTAAAAATAGCCTTATTTATAAAAAGTTTAATTACATTTTAGGTCCCTAAATCTCAATTGGGACACCCAGATTTAATTTGTCGTAATCATCTTGTCACTAAACTTGAATTTATTTTTAATAATAAGAGTCACTTTATTAGCTCAAGTACTAAATTAATATCGCAATCCCCGATTAGGCCCCAAAGTCTTGAAAATTAGGATGAATAGAGTTGTAAATATATTTTGTTGAATATATTATCGTCAAATTTTAAACACGATCCGCTTTTAAATATTACAATCACAACATGATTAAGTGATATATTTAATGAAAATGTAAAACATGTCATATTGATTTCAATTTTTAATGTACGCATAGGATTGAGACGTTAACATTAGTAACATTGGCTAATGGAATGACAAACATTGAAAGTAAATTAAAAGTTTATGATCTAATTAAGATAAATTAAAGCTTGATGATCAAATTAGACACACTTAAAATTTAGTGAACGAAATGAAATTAACCCAATTTCAAAACCTTCGTCTGAAAGATAAATAAGATATTTGAGTTTCACGCTTATTGCTAATTAAGTTCTTGTTTAGATTTCTTAATTACAATTAAGATCAAACATTTACCCCACATTCTTACTAGGGCTACACAAAAACCAATTCAAATAATTCACACCGACGGACCAATCCCTCCCAACCGATTTGGATTGGCTTCCCGTAATAATCTGGGTTGTTTCAGGTTTGATAGTCAAATCTTAAGTTCGGGTGGGTTATCCATTAAAAATCAATCAATCTAACAGAACTCGACCTAGTTAATAAAAAATATTAATAAATATAAAATTTATTTACAAAACCTAATTTATTTCTTGTCTCTTGGCACCCACCTCTGACTAACCCATCACCGCTTCATTATCCCTATTTTCTATCGATAGATGGAGGATTATCACCTTCACTTCAAGCTCCTTGTCAAGACTCAAAAATCACTACCTTCGTCCAGGGTCGGAGGCCTTCCAAAATCCTCTACTTTTTTTAAGTTTGCCAGCCTTTGCTATGAATGGGTTGCATCGAGATATTATGATATGATTTATTTGGAGTCCACTCTACATTTTGGTACCTTCTAATGCTGACAATAATGTCTTTTAATGCGATTGTATTTATTATATGATACGGCTTGTAATTCGATACTTGATTTTTAGAGATGGCGATGAGGATGTGGACCATGTGGTGGTGGAGAAGTAGAACTCATGTGAATGTTTTTGAACCTTTAAAAGTTAAAAATCGACCAACCCAACCCCACACAAATCTATAGAAGCTTGGTTAATTTGGGTTAGATCAGGTTCCAATACTGGACTGTTTGATTTGATTTTTCATCAAACTAAGCATGATAGGTTAGATAGGGTTGGGTTCGGGTTGGACTGAAAACTGAAACACCCAACCTATGCACAGTTCTAATTTTTAGGATCTGCAACTATTATTCACTTATTCATGATTCATTCATTTCGTTCACATTATAATTTCAATGACTTATAATTTCATCCAAACACTTACTAAAATTAGAGAAAAATTTTAAGTTGGTCTTTTAAAGTATTTTTGGATCAATTAAGAGTCCGTTTGGCCACCATTATTCCACATTATAAATAGATGAATTGTAATTTTTTGGAAAAAATGTGGTTAAAAAATATGAAAAGTTTTTGAGTTTACGTGTAATATTATTTTATTAGAAAATATGTGATTGATAAGAAGATGAGAAAACTGAATTATAATTTAATGAGAGCTAATGCAGGTCAAGCAGGGGCATAGTACTAAAATTTACTAATGATCTCTAAAATTTTCTTTCGACAAATTTTATCCAACATGGTAGTCCTAATTGGTAATATGGACTAACTACATATCATTCATATGGATAATTGCATTCGTGTTTCCAAACCTTTCAATTTGTTGCATCTTTTATCCTAACCATTCATTTGTTGTGAAGTTGGTTCCTAATCTTTCATTTCCCTATGATGGAAGGACGTTCAGTTGACCAAAAGTCGAAAAATTGACCATATTTTTGATCAATTTTAAAAGGGCAAAGTAGTACTTTTACATTTTTAACATAAAATATTTACATAAAGAGAAAAACAACTATATGTTCTCTCCTAATCCTGCAACAAAAGGCCCTTTCTTCGTATGGAAACGAAAATTTCGGAACCATTGCGCCAAATGGAAAATTAGGATAAAACTGCACAAAACGATAATTTTGGAACCGTGATTACAATTATCCCTTATTACTGTTTCAAAATAATCACAATACGAAGTGAACTTCATAAATGGTCATTGAAATTAAAGCAAAATTAGCACATGTTTGGGAATTTTTTGTCAAACAATTTTGATGTATCCGACTCGAGCCTGAGCACATGGGCCCAACCTACCTAAATCACCGTAATGGGCCGGCCCAAGGTCAAGGTCGAGGTCGGGTCATCAGCTTTGGGCCCCTTCCCTTTTCGACTTTGCCTAATGACCTCTACAAATAATAGTCCTATCTA
>CAIGRK010198018.1:0-12351 GCA_903798315.1 Fraxinus greggii | reverse complement strand
ATGGAGATGTTGAACTCTGATTTTCCCAACAGCATTCTTAGCCAGTTTGGTATTTTCCAACAGAAATATATATAACATGAGACATCCATGAAAAACACACGAGGAAAAGTGAAAAACTATGGAAGATTCTTTAAACCAGAACCGTATTACCATGAATAGTAGTGTGGGACATTTAGAAGAGAAAATCACAAATAATTGGAAAAGAGAAAAAATTAGGAGGATCTACAAAAAACATGCATAACTTTCAACTCGGATGTTGAATTTTCGTCCATGAATACAATCCAAAATCATTTTTTGACTCTACAAAATTTTTCCAGATGACGCCGTCCAACTTTCATGGTCAAATTACTTCATTTAGAGATCTGTTTTAACATTTGTTATATTTCTAGATAGTCTACGGATATTTTCATCTCTTGCTATTTTTTAGTTTTAATTTGATTTATTTTTTTAGTTTCCTGATTTAGTTGAATTTATCTATAAATTAGAATTCTGTTTGGATTACGATTTGTTTTGAGTTCTTAAATATATGTTTAGGAGCTTGTAAATTAGACATTTTTTCTTGATTAATAAGATATTTTAGTTTTTCCGTTAATTGGTTGATTTCAATATTTATTTGATGGATTTCAAATAGTTATAACGTCCGTGCGAGCAAAATTCGAGTGAAGACCCGTTCATGTGTTACAAACAAGACACTTTTATTATTATTCACGTTTTCGTCCTGCATTAGGTGGTATCAGAACATGCTTTTCCCGTTTCTATATCTTTGATTTATATTCATGGGTGACGTACCAATTACTAGGGTAGATTTGGACGTTCAAAATTAGAGATTTGACGATCTTACTACTCAGATCGAAGAGATCCGTCAATTGTTGTTACAGGTTGTTGAAAACAATAGGTCAACCTAGTAATAAGGAAATCAACCAAGAATGGATTGCGGAGCTTGTAGTTCGGAGAGAAAATAACAGGAGACTTACAATAGAAGAAAGCGAATCAGATGTCAGAGATAAAGAAGAGGAAGAATACGCCGATGAAATTTGTGGAGAAGAACAAGGATATTTTGTATGTACTGTGTAGAAAATCTTATGCTCACCCAAGAAGGAAGATTTAATTCAGCGATAAAAAATTTTGTTTTGAATTCTTTCGGATCTTTTAGTAAACAAGTCGGGATGACAAGTCAAAATTCAGTATGAGTGGTCCGTCAAATATCTTTTTGACCTACTTACGCATATAGTACTTTTTGACGAATTTAGTCACTGTAATTAATTCGTATTGAAAAATTGTTCACTTGAACGAAAACAAAATTAAAAAAATATATATTAAAAAACTTTTATCGAGTTTTTAAAACGTTTTTGAGAGCTTTCAAAGAGTTTCGATACGTGAAATGAAAACACTAATAGGGTCCCATTACTATTAAACAAAAAGAAAATTAAAAGTTATCAAGCACCAAATTTATCTTAGCGTTGACCGGCATATACCAAAACGAATTTGATTATTTGTTGGTTGGTGGGTCGATGAGACATGCATGATAGTTGTTTTTCTTTATGCTAAAACCTTGAGCCAATCAACTTTAAACTGGTTTCTTGGGAAAATTAGGNAAACGTTTTTGAGAGCTTTCAAAGAGTTTCGATACGTGAAATGAAAACACTAATAGGGTCCCATTACTATTAAACAAAAAGAAAATTAAAAGTTATCAAGCACCAAATTTATCTTAGCGTTGACCGGCATATACCAAAACGAATTTGATTATTTGTTGGTTGGTGGGTCGATGAGACATGCATGATAGTTGTTTTTCTTTATGCTAAAACCTTGAGCCAATCAACTTTAAACTGGTTTCTTGGGAAAATTAGGCAAAACATATTTGCATTGTATGACTTTGGACAAAGACAAATAACTAAATTAATTTATCATATATCTATCTCGTCTTTCATTCTATCTAATTTAATATACTAAACATTTGCCTCTAGCGAAAGCGTGTAGAAAATACTTCATAGGGTCCAAATGGTTGGTTCACAAGTCACCGTCTCTCCAACATCATGCAAAATTATTCTTCTGCATTCTCGACTTGGGCAAAACCAACTAAATTAATAAAATTTGAATAATAAATTCTGATAATATACGTAAATATTTCCTCCCTGTCCAGTTGTACCAAAGGAAAATTGTAAACAGAAAAAACCAAGTTCAACTACCCCCAAAAAAAGGCCATTTCTCCACTTGATTGAATCAAATTCCCCTACCTTACATTGTCCCAAGAGTTGTGTCAAGATAAAAATCTTCTTTAGCCAACTCGGAATCCAATATGTCGGGGCGTTTGACTAGAAAGTACGGACTAGACATGATTAAGAAAAAAATGACGTTAAAATCTTGTTTATCTCTTTGTGCTATAGTCAATACTTTGTATCAAAAGTGTGCTTAGATCCTTGTGGACATCAAGGCTGAAACCAAAAGAATTAGGGAGGACATAATTAAAGTAGTGCTATGAATCATTGGTGCACTAACATTGTTTTCTAAGCCATTCCCGCTTGGCCCAAGGTTGAAAGCGGGAGATGTGTTTGACCCCGGAAATGGTGTAGTGGGGGTGCCGCTTGCATTCGGATTTCCTCTAGGCGCGAGTGGGGTCGGGCTTGGTCCGGCATTACTTCAAGGAAAATTAGAGTTTTTATTAGATACAAAAATCTAATCTATTATCGACAAATTTAAAGTCGACTATATAAACTAGCATATCCAAATCACAAAATTTCAATAAATAAATGAAATAATACGAGAGAAAGATAAACCTGAGATTAATATACGTTTACACGTCTACTTCATGACAGCTCAATGAAGTATAATTAATCAATTAATTATAGATTGATGATAAAGGGCTGAACTTAGAACAAATTCATTTAATTTGAATTTTGGTCCACCATCCTTTATAACAAGCAAAAAAATCTCAATATTTTACTTACAGATAATAAATCCATTTTGTCCTGCCTCTCAAACTCATATAACACATGATAACAACTTATTTTAAAATTATTGAATCTATCATCAACCAAACCTTATGGTAAATCCAATTAGATGTGTGCGCTACAAGCTCAAAAATTGATCAAAAACCCACCCAAGAACCAGTCCGGTTCAAGACGTTTAACCTCAATTATCCTTTCATTGTTTATTTTTCTAGCTCAATGTCCAGATCGAATTTTTAAAAACTTTCTCCACCTCACTTCCCCGTTATTCAACAGTGTTCAAAGTTAAATAAAAAAAATCAACTCTTTGCCATTTAAGATTCATTTTCTAATGGCAAAATATTGCTAATATGGAATTTTCAAGGGATTAAAGATTTTACACACCTGGAACTAGATGGATACACACATCCAGGAGCTGCAGCTGCAAATGGTAAAAAAAAAATAAAAAAATTAGAATTTTGCACAGAAGGAAAAAAACCCTTCTAGTTCACAATGTGTTACGAGTATAACAAAATATATTTTAACTTCTTTTTCTTCTCGAGATACTTACAAGGGGAATTTTGAGTGACAGTGGCAGTGTTTGAGAAATTACAGCTCCCAGCAACTTGGTCTTTCCTCTGGTAATAGCTATTTACTGCATAGTTACAGTGGTCTTTTACCGTGTTTGGCTGATAACAAGGTCCACCCTGAAGAATTGGAGTACAATCAGCTCCAGCACCACAAGCATAATCAATGTTCCCTTGAAGAACAGGATCGCTCAATCCATCATTACATATGCAATAAGTAGCATCTGCAAAATAATTGAAAGGCAAAAAAAAGCCAAAAATAAGTAATCTTTTAATCAAACATCCTCTTAAGCGTCAATTCTCGTAAAAATATCGTACTTTTGAAAGTTCCCTCCATTGGGCTTTTAAGGAGGACATATTGTGATGGTAAACCCTTAAATGGGACCCCAAAAAAGTTGAAAAAATTTACTTGAAAAAAGCAAGAACTTACCAGAATGAACAGCCATGCCTAAAAAAATCATAAAAAGCACTGCAAAAACAGCCATGATTATTGAAGATTCTGAGGAAATTATGAGAAATTACTGATTAGGTGTTTAAGGTTGTCTATTTTTGGGTGAGACCGTTGGAGAAGAAAGGGAAAGAAAAGGGAGTAGGAATGTAGAGGGAGAGCGACGGTGGGCGAGTAGGGGTGGCATTTTATATGCATGATGTATGCATTTGAACAGAATTATTATTTATATAGCTTTTAAGATTGTTTTTTGAGTAAATTGAGAATTATAAAGCTTCAAGCTTTCTTCATGTCCAATGTATGATCCTACTGTACACGTATGTGCGTAACAATCTTAAATTACGTGTTTGAAAATACAAGTCATAGTCCCTGTTTGATATAGATTAAAATCAGGTTTTCAGTAAATTTTGATAAAAGTTGATGAAATGTGTTATTGAAAAATTGTGGATTAGATGAAATATGTGGTTAAAATTAACTGTTGACTTTAATTTGAGATTTTAATTGGATTTTTAGTCGAAACCAAACAGGGACTTAATAATATTGCTATTAAAAATCCCACGATTGATTACGTAGTCGTATTTAGTATCTATCTAAGTAAAAGTGAAGCTCAATATTTTATTGTTGGTACTTGCTCGCTTAGTCTTGACATATATATTAAAATTTTCGACATTAACATGGGTCGAGAACTAAACTCGAACTCGTCAAAGATGGAAGGTGTAAGAAATATTTCCAGGTATTGCCAGCTCTACTTCCAATGTCAATTTATTTATTTTCGTAGCGTTTATTTTACAAGAACTTTGTTGGGTTGGTGGGGGTGGAGGAAAGGACCACACTCGAGTTTATTTTATTTTATTTTTTTTTCTCCTTCCCCTGGTGTAATGTCATTATAGGCTAGCAGCATGTTTGGCCCCTTGCATTTAGTGAGGTATCAGCATCTGATGCAAGGGTACAACTCATGTTTTCTCAAAGTTCATCCAAATCATGTTTGATGTTCCGATGGGGATTCACATAACCTGCACAGATAACACGCATAGGCCGGGTGGGAATTGAGATGGGTACCGCGTTGAGAGGGTGCAGGGGTTCTGTACAAAAGGATTAATCCAAGTTCATCCCTTCTAACAAAGCTTATGAAATTGCAATTTCTTAAAATTGAGTGTTTCTTCTTTTACTTGCATTAACTAAGTTTTACTTGGAAGAAGAACAACATACTTTAATTCAGGTCATGCTTTAATTCTTTATTACGTGACTAATAATCCGATCAGAGTTAATTACTATACTTCATTACTACTTCTAGCCCCTGTTTGTGTTTTATTTTTGATGAAAATGAGTTTTGTAAGAATAATACATTAGTCTAGATGATCATACTGAATATGTTCAATTAAATGAATTACATGACATTACATTTAAGTGAATTGACATTGCATTTAAGCGAATCTATTTTTTAATGCCATCAATTGCATCTAAACTAGTGCGACACGATAGTACTAAGCCCCTGTTTGTCTATCATTAATCCAAAAAATTATTTTCTACAGTTAAATTCTCCATCACACATTCATCAAATAAAATATTTTACACACAAATCAATAAAGTTACTTTACTTTTCAACTACACATTCTTCAAAAAATATTATTCATTACTCTAATTTTCTCACAATAATGAGAGACAAACATGCTCTAAATAACATTATTTATTTTGTAATAGTGATTTTTTGGAGAATGTGTGATTAAAAAGTATGAAATATTTTTGATTTGTGTAAAATTATTTTATCAGAATAATACGTGGTTGAAAATGAGTTCGAAAAAAATTGAATTTTTAGAAAATGAGACTCAAATAGAGCCTAGTAAGTTTTCTGTTATATTTTCTCTTAGCGTTTCAATATTTTTTGACGAGTGAATGAAATTGAGAATTTAAAAAAAAAAAAAAATTAAAAAACGATTCTCAATTTATTGTCCTAATAAATTTGTTTCTCGATTAATTATCGCGCGTAGTAACAATTTTTCATTATAGAATTAGGGGGATATGGAAACACATTTTGCTTGTATTTGTCTATGTATGGACCTAAATATGAAGGGTGCAAAATTATATACATAAATGGAGGTTCCTTTAGCATATATACAAAGGGATATTGGGTGGGGCCCACCATTTTTTTTAACAGCTAATTCTACAACTTTATTATTACTTAATCATGATTAATTATTACACAAATCAGTTGGTACCTCTAATCACATCTTCTGATAGTTTTGTTTTGCCTTTGTAGCATCCATCCGTGTTTAGCTGGATTGAACCAACATATGTATTTTCATTCTACTTCAAAAAGTCTCAATCAAATCACCCAACTTTATATTTGCTTCAGTTGAAGTCACTGTGGCTGCAAACTGATGAAGACAGTCATGTTTGAACTGTTGAACAACAATTTGCAATTGCAATTCAACAAATTATGCACTATGTGCACATAAATCAGAAAATAGGATAACCACTGAATAAATATGTGGCATAAAAATCAAAAGAAAAACTTGACACGGACGATATCTGAACCTCTCACGAACTCAGATCACACCTCAAACTATGACTCCAAGAAGCTACTCGTAAGGCAAACGAAACCTAAGAAAAATATCGACATGTGTACTTAATAATACTCATTGGTTAAATAAAGATTGTGGTCATGTATATCTAGACTAAGAACCTATAAATGAAATAGAAGCATTTAGAATCTACAGCAAAGAAGGCCTGATCTCCAACCCTTGTGTTTACGAAAATGTCGTCTATCTGATTTTGCCATTCTTACAGGACTGGTGTTCCATTCGGGTTGTAATCTGGAGACAAAAGAACTATGTCGTTAGCGAATCATTAAACATCCTTGTAACATGGGAAAACCAAACTAATATACAGAGAAAAAAGTTTACACTGGGAAGGCGAAAGATCGGGTGCTGGTAGCAGCACTGCTATCAGATCGAAGAGAGAGGCTCCCGGAGAAAGGTATTGGCCCCGAGTAAGTTACATGATCTCCTGCAGAGAAGCTTGACTCTCCATCATCCCATTGAGCTTTCATATTCCCATCCACATGCTTAGAAGTATCTAACATCTCAGGGGCTTGATCACGAGCACTTCTGGTAGTTTTGTCCGTGCGGCCAGCAAAGAGGACTTGGCCAAGAGACTGATCTTCAGATCTCCTATCCTTGTGGTCGGGGGATTTTTTAAGATTTTCGATGCCCTTGTCACCCTTGCTGCAAGTGGCTGCAGAATTATCATGGTTCTCATCCTTCGAACGTTGTTCACGAACATTTCCAGTGCTTTCATCCTTAATGCTAGAGCACTGAACCAGGCTATTGTCTGAAAGATTATCGGAGTTCACATTCTTTTGATAATACACATCCTTGGACTCGACAGATTTCTCATTGACAGTTTCAATAATCTCATTCGCGCTGCAAGCTGCAGCAGGTTTAGGTGAGTTGAAGTTGAAAGTAATGCTTTCGGACTCCATTTTACTGCCGTGAGATAAGTTGCTAGATTGGACCTTTTTATTTGCTTCACCAGAAGGAATCTGCTGAGCAACCGATTACAGCCAGTATTAACTTCATGGATTAGGAAGCATTTTTAAAAGCAACGTCTCAACCATCATTTTTAATTGTTTACAAAGATAAAATACATTACAATAAATCAATGGAGATTTTGGCGCGAACCTGATCAAGTGGTTGTGCAACTTCCTTTTCCTCGCCATTTAAAGAGTTGAGAAACGATCTAAGGAAACTCCGAGTGCCAAATTCTTGCATAGGAAGCATGTTATTAAAGAAATACCCTTTCTCTGAAAGACCACTCTCGATCTTGCCAGTTACATCACCCTGCATTACACCTGCCTCGATGGAGTCTTTTGGATCACATTCCCTAGGGGTATACTTGTCAAAAGAAATTTCCGAGGCAGATTTTGGCCCAACCGGAACATGTGATTTTCCACCTTCTCCTTCTTCCGTCCCACATTCATTAACAGCAACGTCTTTGGTATATTCCAAACACGAACCTGTTAATCCACCTCCTGCCATCATCTCCTCTTTTGGAATCCCGTCATCAATACATATGTCCTTGACAATGTGATAATTAACCTCTTTACAGCTTATTACCAACTCAGGCAATTCACATTCTGTTATATTTTTATCAGAATACACATTCGCGTCTGTCTCAAACAAATCTAAAGCAGAAGTAGAAGATACAGCAGAATTTTTATCCGTCATATCAGAAGCGAAGGGATCTGTAGTACCCTCACAATCATTATTGGAGAACCTCTTTTGGTCTTCCATTGTTGGAGAAATTCCACTTCCATTTCCATCATACTTGGCAAAATTTTCCACAAGTTTACCATTCCAAAGTTCATCTATTGCTTTTTCCTTCATGGTCGCCTTAGGTTCAGCTGTGTCAAGGACATTGTTGTTGCATTCAAATGGTTTAAAAGCATGCTTAAAGACAAGAGTTGAATAGCAAAATACAGGTTTATATTATCACTTATCAGCAGGTCGATTTTGACTTCTCAATGCAGGCACTAGGCAACAAAAGCATTTAGAATTGATCAATTTGACAAAGATGTAATTGGTCAGAAATAAATTGAGGGATATTAAGAGTAATGCGTGGAAAAAATAAAGAACAGAAGACAAATTTATCTCACTTCAACATCTTAAATGTCTATCCGTACAGCAAATATGGATGGTTTTGCTAATCTAGAACTAACTTCAAGAATGACAGATGCAAATAGCAATAACCATTTATCGGAAGGGGAAAAAAAAAAAAAAAGACAATAGTCGAGGGTAAATTTTCAAGCTTATGCAGAAGGTTCAGCTTTACCTGGTTTCCACTTCACATTGCTCGAAAACAATTTGAAGAATTCTCAAAAGCTGAGCAGAAGACATCCACCATCCAAGCATATAGTCTGCTTACAACCTTACATGTATGAAAGCCGAGTTAGAGCTTGCAGACACCCAAATTAATCAGCATATATAAGCTTTTGAGTGTGACACTCACGGGATTGGTGACAATATGTACAATGCTAACACTAGTTTACAAGAAACAAAATCAGTATAGCTGCCTACGGAAATGATTTGAAGAATCGAATAAAAAGCGAACCAAAAAAATCACATCCCGACTTAGAGCTCTTTAGAATGGCTTCTCTTTCGACTTGCCCGAATAGGTTCCCCTTCTACTAATACTCCTTTACTTAGAAGTGTAGAATCTCCCCTTGGTCCAGGGATACAGAAGAAGACAAAAAAGAGTCACCATTTCTCAAAATTCCCTAACAAACTTTTAACAGCAGATAATTGTACATTTTAAATCATTTTATCACTAAACGCCAAAATCCAGTACTCACTATTTCAATCCAGATCTAAACTAACCCTTTAATTCAAAATAAATTAACCCAAAAGCCAAAAGAAAATCGTAAATTATACCACAAAAATTCATAAATTGTTTGGTTTCAATCTGATCCGAACAAAATTCATAATACTAAAACACCCTGAATAAAAATAAATGAAGTGTTACTACTGCTGGAGTACCGTTTTTAGTTTGATCAACAGAGCAAAAGGAGAATCTTCCCTTTAATCAACTGCAAATTTCCTGTTCACCGCAAATTTTCAAGGATGGGTGAGATTTATATACACAAGATCAACCCAAACATTGAATACATATTTCACACAAAATTAAATACATACGCATATATATATCCTATACATACAATGACACAAATATAAATATGAGAACTTGAGTTTGTGTAAGATTTAAGAGAGAGAACGAGAGACCTTGAATCTGTTTCTGCTAAGAAAATTATAAATGGTATTTCTCTGTTAAAACGGGATTTCGCAGTTGCTGAATCTCAGCTGGCCACCCATTGATTTACTGTGATTCTATTTATTTTATTTATATTTCTCTCTCTATATATGTAGAGAGAGGGAGACGTGCATACACACAATTAGAGGGAGGTTTCTAGAGAGAATCAGAATGTGTGTACGTAAGAAAGTCTGTACAATAAAATACAAAAAAAAAAAATAAATCAAATCTTTCATCGTCCCACCGCTCAAAAATGGTCAACTCTCTCACTCTCTCTCTCTCTCACATAATATATTACCCCCAAGTTTAAGTCTCATTCTTTTTCCTTTTTTTCTATTTATTTTTCTACGGTACTCATTTTTAATTATACATTATCCAAATAAAATAATATTACACATAAATCTAAAATTTTTCTTCACTTTTTCACCACACATTCTCCTATCAATCACTATTCAAAAACTAATTCTTCCTAAAAAATAGGGGCCAAACACCCACTACATCAATTGTTCAAAAATACGGAATATGTGCACCGGACAATTTGAAAAATAAAAAAAATTCAATCAGGTTCTGCCAAATCAATCAGTCCATCATTTAGTAAGTTGAATAATATTGTTAAAGGTTGAACCCCAACCTTCAGCGTCCCTCACCGTCCCGCCCCTAGAGCATTGTGGAGGAAGTAAATCGCGGAATGTGCCTCAACAGGCCAGGGTACGAGAGCTGTCATACTGGTGTCCACAAAGAGTCCAATTACATATCTTATAAGAGGCAAGAATCGAACTCTCACATTACGGCTGTAAGTTTAGCAAAGACTACCTCACTCCTGTTATTGAATAATATTATTCATGGGTACATTTGGTGGTGTTGAGGACAAAGGGAGGTGTAATAAATGGAGGTCATTAAGAACGTATTCAGTAGAGATTAAAATCCGATTAAAATTGAAAAATTAGTCGTTATTGTTGACTTTTATTAGACGAGTGGGACCCAATAACAGTCATATTTTCAATTTTAATTGGATTTTAAGCCGTGCCAAACAAGCTCTAATTTTTGGGATTTGGAAGGAAAATACTTTATGTTATGTTGTAACGTGATTTTAAAATAATTACTAGATAAAGATGAGTTAGATATTTCCTATTTAATTTTTTATAGTTTATTTTCGAGAAATATTATGTTGTACAAACTGGGAATGAACCTAATGTAAAATGACATTAGATGATAAGATCAATAAAATGAATCTCATATACACATATTTAATTGATTTTATCGATTCATCTACATATAGCATTGTTCTTTATTTTCATTTTTTCTCTACATCTTGTACACGACTCACAATTAGTGCAATCTATATCTTAATTGGAGATGTTATTCTCTCTATCCCCAATTTGTTTGACGTGTGCAACTTTCCACATTGTTACATTTGAGATAGTATGAATATTTTACAATTCAATATCTTTTCTTTTAGAAGTCATTAATATTTATTCATTGTCACATTTATATCTTCAATTTTGTTAGTGTGCTATGTAATGATGTGTGTGTGTGTGTGTATTAGCAATTTTGTATTTTATTTTTGCTTATATAAAAATATGAGGGATAAATAACACTTTTTATTTACTCTTAAAAGAATTTTTGGATGGAAATTGTCGTCAGAGACGAGTTATGTTAATTATGGAAGGCCGAAGATAACAAGAGTAGGGAACATGAGTGACAATAAGTATCGTTCATAAACTTTTTCATACAATTGAAAATATACTGCACTTACAAAAATTATATATATTATCAAGGAGATGTATTTTTATTTTTATTTTTCTCAATGAAAGGTTTATTTAATTTTTGAAAAAATAGAGGGTGTGTCTATTATATTCATGTATTTCGGGGATGTCTATCATATTAATTCTCGAAACTAAAAAGCAGCTCATCACAAATAAATGACACAATTGTGTTGTAGATGTAAGACACTTTGCTTTCTTCATTTACTATTTTTTTAAAATTTAATATTATTATGTAATTGAACCTTCAAGATTGTGACAATTTCCATTAAATTTCTCAAAAATAAGTAGAAATTCTATGATTCTCGAGAATTATGAGTTACTAGGTATTCTTTTTCATTGTTGGGTTATCGGAATATGCGGAATATATTTTCATATGCATTCTAATGGTTTAAATTAACTTATACTCTAAACCCTTGTTTGATGTAAATTAAAATTCAATAATTAATTTTAACAATGCATCTCATGGAATTCGCAACTTACAACTCATATTTTATTAATTTTTTATTTATTTATCAAAACTAACTAAATATATAATTTTAATTCACACTAAATGAAGGCTAAATTTGATCAATCGTTTGAAAACCCAGGACGATTGTCCACTAATTAATATTGATGTCCCATGGGAAAACAACAAAATCAAACTTTAGAAACCGCGGGACCTACACCGTATGACCAACTGTGTGCACATTTATAGGTGGAGCGTAGCATTTCAATTGAGAATTGAACCCTATCGCCGAATTAGCGGATTATGATGCTATTTGGGCTTCATTAAAATTAGTTTTTAGGGAAAAAAATATTTTAAAATAATAATTTTTTGAAGA
>CAIGRK010197885.1:0-12238 GCA_903798315.1 Fraxinus greggii | reverse complement strand
CTCATGTTTAAAGAGTCTATTAGAAATGCTCTTACACATAACACTAAACACGACGTCGTTGATCGCATAAATATTGTGATGGATTCTTATAATTATTACAAAGATTTATGAGCCTACTCGATTTATGTTTGTTCTTTTTAATTATGAATCTATTACCTGGCAAGATAAAGCAAAATAAATAATTTATCTAAAATAAAAAAAGGTTAAACCCCAAAATATTTTTTTTTTCCAAATTTGACCCTAAATTGATAATTTGTAGTAGTCCTTAAAAGTTATTTTTTAAAACGTAAATTAAGATTTACCTTCTAGAAAATTAAAATCAACCTATTGATATTGGAAGAATCCAATTTTATTAGTAAAAATTAGTTTTAAAAATTATATTTTATTTTCAAAGATATTTAGATATGTTAGTTAAAATTCAAAAAGTAATTTACTCTTCACCTCAATATATTTTTTAATTCGGCCAATGAATGAATTATTTATTTTACAATTTAATTATTTAAAAGTAAACTTTTTAGGCTAGAGAAATCGAAATAAGTTGAATGGGCAAGCAAATCATATACATGGGCTCGGAATTAACGAACTCCACCCAATCTTGAATCTTTCGCGCAGTTGCTGTAAAACCCTCTCTCTCCTACATACACACACCGAGACACAGAGGCCGCAGTCCTTTCTCTCTCATCATCTCCCCATTTTTGGAGGTGGGTTTTTTCGAATTATAGATTGTTCTTTGATTTTCCGAAAAGTTTTTATTGCTCCTGAAATAAGAGGAAAACTGAATTTTCCCATTTCGTATAATTTCATTTTCATCCGGGCCTTTTTTATTTCTTTCTAATTTGTTTTATTTGTTAAAGAATGTTTATTATTGCATTCCCAATTTGCAGATAACTTTGTAGCCTTTTACAGAGGGGTGCCCGTTAAGTAGATAATATTATATGTACTGTCCGTGTTATTATTGCTCTGCAGGTATTGGTTCTGACTCTTGCTCTCTCCAAATTCCATAGAAATTTGCATTTTTTTTTTTTCAAATTTCTGCTGAATTTGTTAGTGGTACATCACTGAATCTGTAGTAATTATCGGTATTAGTGATATAAACATCTGTATTGTCCAATTCCAATAATGTATGCTGTTAGATAATGTATCCAACAAGCTCTACATCTCTCCAGATGAGGAAATTTATTATATGTATGTATACAGGAACTAGAACTTATCCATAACATTCTACCCTGTATATATGTATGTGTATATAATATATACATATACGGGGTAGAATGTTAAGGCTAAGTTCTAGTTCCTGTTTAAGAGAGCAATAGAAGAAACCAAACAACTAAAGCACACACAGATTGGTCTACTTACACCCACTCACCCCTACTGATTTTCATTATGAAGAATAAAGTTTGCGAAGGAAAATGTGTTTGATATTATTAGGCTCCATACATTCCAACGATGAGCTTGTTGCAAGATACCCGACCTATTGATTGCTGTCATATTTCAATGTTGGACAAAGCGAGTGGTGTTCAATTGAAATTGGAAGAGGGCACTTGACACTAGTAGTATAGAAGAGTAAATATTCACCCCCCACCCCCACCCCACCCCACAGAATTCGTTTAGTTATGAGTATTTTTATGCTTTAGGACTTTAGGTGCTAATTTCTTGTTATTTTTATGCATATATATATGTATATATATATAATATATTTCCTGCCATTTTCAATTCATACATGTGTCAATCTATCTCCTATGATTTGTAGTCTGTAGTGTTGGTTTTGAACAATTGATTGATAAATGATAGAACTGTGTATTTGAATATTAATATAATATATTCTTTTATTCTTTATATCAGCATTCGATTTATGTCTTCTATTCCTATGTCTCCATTCTAATTCTTTGCAGGCTCAGAAGCGTCTGCTTTTTCCGCCCGTACCATACATTTTCATATTTTCTTCTCATTTGATTATTTCCATTTATCTTTGAAGAAAACTTTTCTTTAGCAAGCGAACAATAAGGGAATTATGTGAACCTTTGTAATGAATATTGGCAAAGAATTCTTAATATGTTTAAGTGTGTGCCATCTTTTGGTTCAAAATTCTCACATATGGATTTGATGAATTTAGGATATATTACCAATTTATATCATGGAGTAAGCTCGGTACTATTCAAAGGATATATCTCTCTGGAACTTTTCTTCTTCTAGGTCTGCATGCACATATGCTTTATTTATCTTCCTTCATGTGTATTTTGCAGTTGATGGCCTGTCGAATGGATGCTAGAGTGCTGCAGTCTATATCTGTGGTAGAGAATGAAAGCTTTCGATCATACATGCTTCTCAGAAGCTGTCAAGCTATCCAGGATTTGGTCCACACACACAACTTCACTAGACAAACTTCAAAGCTTGGCATACCTTCTTATAGAAAGAGGTAATTTCTGAACTTGCTAGGCATGTCGTAATTGTTTTAACGGTCCTGCAGCTGGGTGATTGGGTAGCAAAAGGTGTTGGGATGAAATAATTTGATCTTTGAATGGAAAAAAGTAGAAGGGTTGGTTGCTACAGTTCAGTTGAAAGGATGAGGGAGAAGAGAGGATAATATTGACGCATTTTTCGCTGTTAGGTTTTTTGGCAATTAGCTGTTGAGGGACTACTAAATGTTGGTGTGAATTTTTAGAGGGATGCCCAAATGATTTTGACCTTATAAGTAATGACACTTGAAGGTATTAAAAGAGTTTTATGTAGACACTGAGTAGTTCCATATTGCTCATAAAGTTGTATGCCTTTTATTTGAACCATCTCGTTTAAAAGCTTAATCTATCAGCTAGGGACAGGTTTATTTATTAATTTTGTATTAAATATGCCCCTCATATACATGACTGATTCATTTTTCATCAATACTAAGACACACACAAATTTCATTGGTTTGAATCCAATATATTTGTGTACTCTGATACCGTTAGAGATGGTGCAAAATTATTTATTTAATTTGTGTCAAAGTTCCCCCTCAGATACAGCCCAAAAACAGTTTTTTTGGGTCAAATGTTTGACATGTGCACAATTTTTACAAATATGAGACTTGAAGACACCATGATTGCGTGGATATATTGAACCTCCTAGTTTAAGAGCTTAAGCTATCAGATGCAATTATGTATTTAAATTTTCTCCAGTCCCTTTCTTTTTTTTACCAATTCTTGCGTAAGCTACAACATAAGCTGCGTGGCAAGTTTGTTGAAACATTGATTTTTGTGTTGAAATCTGCCTACTCAAGTCACCTGAGGTAAGATGCAATAGACGGTTTCAGTCAGCATGGACTAGAGAAGTGACAGTGAAATGTCGTCTTCTTAATTTAGCATTTGCACTTCTCATGTTTTGTATTCAGTAGTCCTAGTAGATCTTAATTCCATGTGTGTTTGTACGCTAAAACAGTTCTAGGTCAAGAAGACAAGATTGGAGAATAGCGATGACTTTAGACACTAATGGATTTACTGCCAATAATAACCAAGATAGCCTCAATGGAGACAACTCTGGTCTTGGTGGAACTCGTTTGGGCAGGATAGTAGGTGCTGGTGGTAGGCAGCTGTTGAGTAAACTGAATTCAGCTCGGAAGAATTTTCCCATGAAGGTATTTCTTCTCCTTCTAGGATTTTACACAGCAAATGCCTTGGCTACGATTCTTGGGCAGACGGGAGACTGGGATGTATTGGTAGCCGGAGTAGTTGTTGCTGCTATAGAGGGTATTGGTATGCTAATGTATGGAAAACCCATCTTTACGGGGAGGCTGCAATCTCTTGTTGTGATGGTGAACTACTGGAAAGCTGGGGTTTGCTTAGGACTCTTTGTTGATGCTTTCAAATTAGGCAGTTGACATTTTCCTGTCCTCCTTTATCGTCCCACCTCTTGATTTCTAGCGTTTCTCATCGTCTCAGGAAACTTTTTGCTGCTCGCAGTCTTTAGAACCCCTTCGACCCAACATCAATGTGTAGAAGGTGTTGTATTGTTTTGTAGGTATTCATAGATAATGCAAATGTACAAGCTTGAACTTTGTTAATCTAACAAATGTCATCATTAAAAAGAAAGGCTGATGGACTACATTTATTAAAACACATTAGAAAAGGTGTCAAAGAACCATTCCAGGTTAGTGAGAAAGGACTTTTCCTCCTGCAGTAGCTTCGGCATCACAACAAAAGCTTAACATACACCAGTTTTAATCAATAGGAGGCTTCCTCGGTAGCTTTTTACTCAAAAAATTTGCTGCAAAACTTCATAGAGCTGTGTTTTTACAAGAGCGTGGAGGAAAAAGTTTAGCCACTTACAAAAAAATCGAAAAGGTTTATACTTTTTAGACGACATAAAGGTTACTACTCTAACTGTTAAATGCCAAAAGAACCATCTGCTGAATTGCATGCAAATTTGTCCCAGTAAACATGATTATGAATCTGTTATACACGAATAGAATGATCAAGTTTCTTTACGCAAGTGATTCGTCCCAGTAAACATGATTATGAATCTGTTATACACGAATAGAATGATCAAGTTTCTTTACGCAAGTGATTAGAAATCAGGTTAGCATGCAGAGTAATCAATTTTCATTTTTCCACCACGTTAGGACTGGATTTTTACACCTAGCACGGTTTGTCTGGAGTTGTACGCAGGCATCAAAAGTTTCTTATACCTATAATCCATTGGTTTCTATTCTGATATCACCATCAAATCACATGAAATGAATGAGCAAGAGAGAGAAAAAAATGGATATCAGCAGGCATTATCAGCCCTCATTCGCCCCGTCCAAGGTGATCATCATTAGGATTTAGAAAGTTCAAAAGCATGGCATTCCAAGAGAGAAGCCTGTTGCTTTTGATTTACAACGTTACTCTATCCACAGACAACCTTCATTTTAATCTGTAATAACTAGAAATAATGACTCAAATTAGGTGGACTAACAAAGACTCGGATTTTCCTACAAGTGAATTAAATCAAGAATGATATAAAATTGTGCCAAGGGAATGCCATCAAGAGAGGGAATTTATCTCACTAAGATGTATAGATACGTATGGGAGATGAAAGCAGGGTCCTGCTTACTATCATAAGGGCCTTTAAATAAATCAGTGTATCCGCTCCCCCAACAACCTCGTGCACAGGCACCAATGCATCCAGAACCATCAAGAAAGTGTATCAATCCTTCTTGAAAGTTGACATCTGCACTGAATTTGACATAATTTACACCACCTCATCAGCCAAAAATTGATCGCAAATCTCAGAACGAGCAGCTTATTGTTTTGGTGGGCTCAATTGAATCGAGAATCACGGTGATTTGAGGAAAAACTAAATTACATACCAGAAACAGAGATCTCCAGAAAACAGTTTCGTCATTTTTATATCACAGCACAGATGCTAACCTGCTAAATCCCCACATCCTAATGTGCATCCATCGTGGACAATAATCAGAGTCTATGGATCACTTCATCAATGCCATCTGTGTAATCTGTTGACATCTATCTCTTAATTTAACGGTATGAACTACATCCTTCAAATCCTCCAGACTACAACCTGGCACTCTTTTAATTCCTCTCTCCTTCATCATATCCCTTATCCTAGAAACTTCTTCCCATTTACCAGCTACGGCATAAACATTAACCAGCAACATGTAATATGAAAATTTCTGAGGATCTTGCTCAATTAACTCTCTAGCAATTTGTTCCCCTAAGACCAGATCCCCTTGAAATCGAGATGACCCAAGCAATCCTGCCCACAATGAGGACTCTGGAGACACATCCTTGTCAACTGGTATGTTCATTAAGATATTCACTGCCTCTTGCACAAGACCAACATTGGCCATAAGATTAGCCATGCACCAGTAATGTGCAAAATTGGGCTTCACATGAAACACATCAACCATTTGGGAGTAGTAGTTTCTCCCCTCTACCAACATCCCTTTCCGGGCACAGGCACATAAAATGCCAATAAAGGTAACCTCATCTGGGAGAATTTTATCCCGCTCATTTAACTTTACATTTGAATCCCCGAGTACTCTGGTTTTGTCAACCATTTCTGTGTATAAACTGATCCCATCAACTGGATTCCCGTGAATGCAGTAACCCAATATCATTGCATTCCAACAAACCAAGTTCTTGATCAACATCCTATCAAAAATTACTCGAGCTGCATCCACCCTTCCACATTTACTATACATATTAATCATAGCTGTATCTATAATCAAACTCAAATTCAAAAACATCCTAACAAGAAACCCGTGAACTGATCTTCCTTCCTTCAGTCTATTAGATCTCCCACAAGCCGTGAGCACACTCACCATCGTTGTTTCATTGCAGATAAATCTTATCCTCGCCATTTCCCGAAACAACTTCAGTGCATTGCCAGGGTTTCCGAAATTCAAATAACCCGTGATCATAACATTCCAAGAAACCACATTCCTTTCAGGCATTGCATCAAACACGTGATGCGCTTGTCCCATCTCCCCAACCTTAGCAAACCCATCAACAATTGTGTTCCATGACACCAAGTCCCTCACAGGCATCTCAACATACACTTTCTCAGCAATTTCCATGAGGCCACAACAAGCATACAAATGAATCAAAGAATTCTGCACAGGCAAAACTCCATCAACACCATATTTTAGAGCTTGCCCGTGACACTTCTGACCCGAGCTCAAACAACCCATTTTAGCACAAGCACTGAAAAGAGGTGGGTAAGTGAAACTGTTAGGTAAAAGGTAACCACGCTGAAGCATTTCAAAATACAAGCCCACAGCTTTATGAGGCACAAAGCTGCAAGAATAGGCCTTGATAACAGTGTTGACACAGAAAGTATCAGGAAACTCAATACACTTGAAAATCAACATTACATAATCTATATCATCAGATAAAGTAGAAAACAGTCTCAAAATCCTCCCATAGAAAGAAGGGTTTCTGAAGAGGCCCGATGTTATTGAATGAGCTTGGATTTGGAAAGATTGACTCAAACTTCGACAAGAATTCAGAAAGTACAGACAATTATTTTCCTTTTTATTATAATAATTACTAGAAGTATTGATTAAATCTGAAGAAGAAAGAGTCGAATAATAGCAAAATGGCTTCGAGGGGTTTATGTTTGAAAACTGAGAGATTCCGAAGCGAAGCAGGTGGTCTATTACAGACAAGTTCCTTGCCATTCAATATTCATCTGCTGCTCGTTTCCTTTCACTCTTTCAACTCTATATTTCGTCCGCCATTAGCGTTCTTCGACAGTACTAGCTGCGTTTGCCTGCTTATGAACGTCTTGTCGAGCAGGTAGACTTGTGAAAGCCCATGGCGCAAAAAGGATCGTGGGCCTGGTCTTAGTTTACGTGGCCCAGCTCCAGTCGGGTCAAGTGAATTTATTAATTTTTTATAAAATTAAAAATGAAAATTCTCTTTTTAAGTCTCCATCAAAAAGACTTGAAAAATAAGATGGTAAATCTATTTTATTATACAATTATACTACATGTGCATCAAGTTTCACATCATGTGAATTGGTAGATTTTTGTACATTAATTTTAACACCACTTTTTCCTATCAATGAACAGATTTTCTGCACGTAGGATATGTAAAACTTGATGTCAACAAGAAATGTGCAAGATGCATAATTCTTTATCATACTAGCTTGTAAGCATAACTCTCTAGAATTTTACATTAAAATGATACATAAGGGATTATCAAAAATGTCACGGAGCGAAAAAAATAAGAAGATAAAGGTGGTTATGTTTTAAACTTATAGATGATAGAGTATCATGTGACATTATATAATTTCTTATATAAATTTTGATATAAATGTAGCGAGTCCCACGTCGGTAGATAACAAAAAATTTAACGAGGATATAAACAAAAACCTTAAACTATTGTCCTGAAATCGTGTCAAATACACGAGTCATTCAAACTAATTTTGGCTAGAGTGAAGTCAAAGCTTTACACATTTGTGGATAAGGTTAACTCAGCCCTCATTCCATTTTTTCGAATTACGTGCATACTTCTAAAAATATAGTCATAAGCAATCATTTTCAATCATACAATTTTTCAATAAAATAATTTTACAAATAAATTCATAACTTTTCGTCAACTTTCTAACCAAACAATCTCCAAAATACAAATTTGAAAATTCATTCTCGTAAAATCTCTATCAAACAGGGATTGAGTTAGACCACTTTCTTAGTAACCATTTCTAAATATGGAAGGAAAATGTCATGGATCGAAATCTCAAACATAAGCTAAGTTACTACACACGCACAAACCATCCCTAAGATAGATAAAACCTACTATACCAGAAATTTTGATACAATCTTTCGTAAGTATCTATAAATTGTTACAATGACTTCTAAGTTTGAGACATTGTCTTTACGAGGAAGAGGTTTACTCAAAAAGTGCGATGGAGATGGTCAAATATGTTAAATACCACCATAAAGATGAAAAGAACAAATATTGAGACTTGTAATATCTTCACGTGGTGTGGCTAGTGGCGGCTGGACTCTTATTCAGCTCCTTCGCTTTCCAATCGTTTTATTCATCCATGAACCTCATTATTCCTTCTTTTGCCCAAAGAGCAAACCCATTGAGTATGTGTTCCCCTTCTGAGCTGCAGCTTCAACCCTCTTTGCCCCAATCTACGAGATAATAATACAGATGTTACTGACAGAATAGACTCGAGGCGTATCCATTTTGTGCATGTTTGATTCACACTACTAACTTCTTGTTTTTTCATTTGTCTTAATAGTGTCCAGCCATGCTCAGTACTATATACGCTCTTAGAAAACTATTTTCCGAGGAAAATATTTTAATTTTCTCGCATCATACAAAGACAGTGCAGGATCAGATCTGACCAGAAGATATGCAACAAAGATTTATTATATAAATCAGCAAGGCACCATCAAAATTACAGGCATGGTCACCAAACATGTTCTATTAAATAAACATCAGAAGAATGATTTTATAGATAGTAAACATTAGAAGAATGACTGCCTTGGAAGTAACCCTACCTTATCCATTAGCCAATATCCAACTGTTGGTGTATACTGTACCAAGTACATAACAAGAAGCACAGGCTGCACGAGAAAAAAAAAAAGATTGCAACTTAGAATTTCCAAGTATGATTTACACAAAATGATAAGTTCTAAAGCAGTAGTTGAACATAAAATGAGCAACTCTCAGGCAAATATGTTCAGCACCAGATCACAAGTGAACCTAATTCTCAGATATTCAGCATTTAACCGGGCAAGAGTATATATTGCATGCCAGTCTATCTGGTTTAGAAAAGTTTTTCACAGAAACTGATGGGTTCACAACAGGTATAGAGATCGAGCATAGTACAATACTCCTTTAAATTGGTATCATGGAAGGGTTCACAATGGGTACGGGGATCGTGCATACAGTATTCCTTTAAATCAGGTAATGATAGTAAAAATCTCTATTGACAAACCTGATATGATATCCAAGCTTCCTTCAGACCATGACTTGCAGCGATTATAGTCAATTCTGCACATCTCTCTGATGATACGCGTTTCTGGAAAGCAATAAAGACATGTTATAATGGTTCTACCATGTCACAGGTTTTCCAGTTAAAAACTTAAAATGATTACATGAGAACTCTAGGAGCTGACATTTTCATTAATCACATGCTTGACAACATAGTTTCTCCATAACAGATAAATAGCAATTGGTATAATGGGGAAGCAAATCCACCAAAAATACTACTTCTTTAGCAATCAAATTTATATGCAAACAACAGTCGCTGTACTAAGTAATGAAGTAAAGAGAAACAGCTTCCACTCACTTCCACATTTAAGTTGTGTTGGCATGACTTAAAATGTAACATCAAATAGTGACATACAAAGAATGAGAAAATAATAGATTGTAATTATTTTAATTATGTTACTTTGTCATTTCATGATTCTATATGAACAAGAAATCTATTCCAAGAAAATATTTTAGTTGAGAAGTGTAATTAAGTTTGTGCCATACTTTTTTTCCAACTAAATGTTGGAATGTATCGTATGGAAGACGGTACTGTGTTTTGAAGACAACTATATTGTTATGATTAATAATTTTACTTATACATAAGGAGTTACAGAAAGATTTACAGATAGATGGAGGTGTCGACTAGAGAGTCGAGATTTATTTTTTTTTTGAAGAAATTCTAACCTTATTATATCTCACCACATCATATGTATGTACACCAATCTGTAAGTGGTGATGTATATGTAGCACAACCGTATTATGATAGGGAACATATATGTATGACAATACATATTGGGCCATAATGGGATGAAAATGTACTTAGCTACCTTGCTCTGAGGCCAATGGGCTCACTCTTTTATAGTGTTTTAGTCAGCCCATTAAGTTAAATAACATCTCAAGAACAGTTATTAAGGTACATATATGTACCTTAATATGTATGACATTACATATTGGGCCATAATGGGATGAACATGTACTTAACTACCTTGCTCTGAGGCAGGGGCGGAGCCATAAAGGGATGTAGGGGTGGGCTACAATTTATAAAATTTTCAACGAACTCACGTCATAAAAGTTGCTCAAAATAAGTAAATTTTTACTTACAAGTATGGATAACACACACACACACACACACACACACACACATATATAAATTTTAATACTTTTCAGCCTAGTCAAACATGTAGCTCTCTTACTGTTTAAATAAGTAATTTATTTTTAACTTTAGTAAAAAAACGATTTATTAAAAAATTTACTTGTTTTATGAATTGTTTAAACTTGGTCAAATATAGATGAAATAAAATACCTAACTTGATAATGATATTTTCATATTGCAACAAATGTGAATTAGATGAATGTGTAATTATATATATAGTACTTAACTAAATTCAGATTATCTATCATTGTACTAGGGCTGAAAATTAACTTAACTGGGCTAAAGTGAATATTTTACTAAATTTGGAGTAAAGTAAGTTAATTGGGCTAAAGTAGAATTTGGACTAAACTTATACATACATTTTTTTTTTTATTTCTTTACATTAAACTTTTCATTTGAGCTGGGACAGGGCTGGGCTATAGCCTAGGCCCGCCCCCCGCCACATCCGCCCCGCTCTAAGGCCCATGCGCTCACTCTTTTATAGTGTTTTGGTCAGCCCATTAAGCTAAATAACCTCTCTAGAACAGTTATTAAGGCCCAAACACTGCATATTACCCATAAGGCTTGTATTAGACTGGGCCAAAACTCGGTTATAAGCATCTTGGTGTGTAAAGGGCTTGTGGGCTTTGTGTGTGTGTGAAATGTGAACTAAAAGTGGTAAAGAGTTTCGATGTGAAGGAAAAGAACTTGAGTTTCATTTTTTCTTTTGCAAAGTTTTGTCCAATTTCACAGGCAATCGAGCAATATGAATGCTTAATATTCATCACCAAATAATGAGGTTAGTACAGCATTAACTTACTACATGCATTTATATGATTCAAATTTAGTGGAATATACGGCGAATTTGCAAAAAATAAATCTCAAATATTAGAAAAACAATGGAAAAGGTTGGTTTTGCACTTGATTCGTGTTTATTATTTTTGCAAAAATCCAATACTAAAATGCCAAAATGAGCCAATGTAGACTACAAAAATCTTTCATGTGAAACAAAAATATATTACGAAGTATTATTCTATATTTAAAGGAAAGGAACGATTACAAAGCTTCCAACCTATATGTAATATCTCAATTAGGTCTTCAAACATATGCTTGTCGAATTTGGGTCTCAACCTTTCAATTTTGTAACACACGGATCCCAGATACTCGGTTTCTGCCCAGAATAGGATGAAAAAAACAGGGAGTGAGACTAAATAAAAATTGGAGGTTGGGCGGGAAAACCAGCAGGCGAGAGATGAGGTTGGGTGAGGGTGAAAGCCAAAAGCAGTCAACGGCAGTGGTGTTGAGGGAGGTGTGGTGCTGCTTTTTTTAATTCCTTTATCTTTTCCTCTACTTTCTCTTTTCTTTTCCATTAATATTTTCATTGTAAAAATAAGGACTTAACTATTTTATCCGTCAAACAGCGCACGTGATTTTTTATCGTTCAAATGGAACAAAACCATCCATTACGGACCCATCTACAATTGAATTGAAAGGTTGAAGACTCAAATGCTAGAAAAAATAGGTTGGGTACCCCAAGTGTAATCCCCACCCCCCACCAAAATAAACACAAAAAAATGTACCTTTCATTTTGTTGAAGTAAAAGAATCAGAAGACTACTATTGTGTTAGCCTCTCCC